>JAJOOD010007246.1:0-24851 GCA_029582525.1 Solanum tacnaense | reverse complement strand
AGAATGCAACAGAGAAAGAAGCGGAGATACCTCAGAAAGTGGACCCCATACCTAGACCTCCACCACCTTTTCCACAGAGGTTAGTTAAGAAGACTGAATATGGTAAATATCACAGGTTTATTACTATGTTGAAGAAGCTTTCTATCAATGTTCCTTTGATAGAAGGTTTGGAGCAAATGCCTGGGTATGCGAAGTTTATGAAAGATATGGAGACAAAGAAAAGGTCTGTGAGTTTTGAAGATGATGATAGATTGCAGCATTGTAGCGCTATTGCTACAAGATCTCTTGTGCAGAAGAATAAAGACCCTGGTGCTTTCACGATCCCATGTACTATAGGGTTGTTACACTTCGCTAAGACATTGTGTGATATTGGTGCTAGCATTAACCTCGTGCCATTATCTATTTACAAGAAGTTGGGTCTAGGGGACCCAAAGCCCACTGCAATGCGGTTACTAATGGCCGATCGAACTGTGAAGAGGCCCATTGGTGTACTTCATGATGTACTAGTGAAAGTGGAGTCTTTCATTTTTCCGGCAGATTTTGTGATTCTTGACTGTGAGGTTGATTTTGAGGTCCCCGTCATCCTTGGGAGACCGTTTCTTGCCACAGGGCGTGCGTTGGTTGATATAGTAAAGGGACAGATGAAGTTCAGACTGAACAATGAAGAAGCAACTTTCAATATTTGTAGGTCCATGAAGCAGAGTGGTGAGCTTCAAACAGTATCTGCTATAACTTACAGAGTGGAGAGTGCGACAGAAGTGCAAATTGAAGAGCGACTAGGTGTTGAGGCATTAGCAGCAGTTATGATGAATTTTGATAGTGATGGTATTGAAGAGTATGATGAGTTGGTAGCCGCACTCAATAGGTGTGAATATCGGTCCAAACCAAAGAAGTATGAGTTAGACATGAAAAATCGCGAGTCCCCACCCGCAAGACCGTCTATTGTGGAGGCACCGAAATTGGAGCTTAAGGCTCTACCACCACATTTGAGGTATGCATACTTGGGCAGAGAGAATACTTTGCCGGTCATCAGTGCGGCAGATTTGAATGCAAGACAAGTAGAGTGCTTGGTGACTATGTTAAAGACGTTCAAGCAAGCTATTGAGTGGACTATTGCAGATATTATTAGGATTCCTCCCGGTATTTGCTCTCACAAAATCCAACTCATGCCAGATCATAAGCCCAGTATTGAGCACCAAAAGAAGATTAAATCCACCTATGCAAGAGGTAGTTAAAAAGGAGATTATCAAGTGGCTGGATGCGGGAGTTATTTACCCCATTGCAGATAGTAGTTGGGTGTGTCCTGTCCAGTGCGTGCCTAAAAGAGTGGTATTACTGTGGTTCCAAATGAAAGAAATGAGCTTGTTCCAATGAGGCCCGTTACTGGATGGAGAGTTTGTATGGATTACCGGAAGTTGAATGCGTGGACAGAAAAGGACCACTTTCCTATGCCGTTCATGGACTAAATGTTGGATAGACTTGCAGGAAAGGGTTGGTATTATTTTCTTGATGGGTATTCAGGCTACAATCAAAATTTTATAGCTCCAGAAGACCAAGAGAAAACCACCTTCACTTGCCCTTATGGGACTTTTGCGTTCAAACGGATGCCATTTGGGTTGTGCAATGCTCCAGCAACCTTCCAGCGCTGTGTGATGTCTATATTTTCTGATATGGTGGAAGACACTATTGAAGTGTTCATGGATGATTTTTCAGTTGTAGATTATTCTTTTGATCGTTGTCTGGATCATTTGGCCGAGGTGCTTAAAAGGTGTGAAGACTGCAACTTGGTGCTGAATTGGGAGAAGTGTCATTTTATGGTTTAAGAAGGTATAATGTTGGGTCATCGAATTTCAGAGAAAGGTTTTGAGGTTGATAGAGCTAAAGTTGAAGTAATAGAAAAGCTTTCGCCACCCATTTCTGTAGAAGGTGTTAGAAGTTTTCTTGGGCATGCAGGTTTTTATAGGAGATTCATCAAAGATTTCTCAAAAATTGCACATCCGTTGTGCAAAGTACTCGAGAAGGAGTGTAAGTTCTATTTTGATGATGCTTGTCTTAGAGCATTTGAAGAGTTGAAGGAGAAGTTGGTTACTGCACTTATTATTATTTCATCGGATTAGGGACAACCATTTGAGGTAATGTGCGATGCGAGTGGAGTGGCGCTTGGTGTAGTATTGGGACAAAGGCGAGAAAAAATTCTTCACCCTATTTACTATGCTAGCAAAGCTCTAAATGTGGCCCAGAAGAATTATACTGTGACCGAACAAGAACTTCTTGCGGTGGTTTTTGCATTCGAGAAATTTCGATCCTACTTGCTTGGTACTAAGGTCATAGTGCGTGCTGACCATTCTGCATTGAGGTATTTGATAGCGAAACAGGATACAAAACCCAGATTGATTAGATGGGTATTGTTGCTGCAAGAGTTTGATTTTGTGGTAAAAGATAAAAAGGGGACCGAAAATCAAGTTGCCGATCACTTGTCCAGATTAGAGGAAGAGGTTATGCTAAAGCTTGGAAATAGGGCTGACATTAATGATGCTTTTCCAGATGAACAGGTATAGGCTTCTTCTCATGATTTGATTCCTTGGTTCGCAGACTTTGCTAATTATCTAGCAAGCGATATTGTGCCCCCTGATTTGTCTTTTCACCAAAGGAAAAAGTTTATGCATGATGTGAAGAAATTCTTTTGAGATAAGCCTTACTTGTATCGTAGTTATACTGATGGGATTATTCGTCGTTGTGTGCCCGAGGTTGAGATGTTGAGTGTACTTGAAGCATGCCATTCATCGCCTGTTGGTGGGCATCATAGTGGTATTCGAACTGCACATAAGATTTTGCAGTGTGGGTACTACTGCCCTACCATCCACCAAGATGCTCATGATTTCGCCAAGTCCTGTGATCGTTGCCAAAGAGAAGGTGGGATTTCAAAGAGGCAAGAGCTGCCTATGAATCCTCTATTGGTGATAGAGTTGTTTGATGTATGGGGCGTTGATTTTATGGGTCTATTTGTGAGTTCATATGGGATGAAGTATATTCTTGTTGCGGTTTATTATGTATCGAAGTGGGTGGAAGCAGTTGCGCTCCCCAACAATGAAAGCAAAAGTGTCACCCCATTCTTGAAAAAGAATATCTTCTCCAGATTTGGTACACCGAGGGCTATTATTAGCGATGAAGGTTCTCACTTTTGTAATAAGTTGTTCAAGGCACTACTTGAGAAATATGGTGTCCACCACAATGTAGCCACTCCTTACCATCCCCAGACTAGTGGGCAAGTTGAAGTGTCCAACAGAGAAATCAAACAGATTTTGGCAAAGACTATGAATGCTAATAGAACAGATTGGTCAAGGAAGCTTGATGATGCTCTATGGGCCTATCGCACTGCATACAAGACCCCCATAGGTATGTCTCCTTACCAACTTGTATATGGGAAGTCTTGTCATTTACCGGTAGAGCTAGAGCATAAGGCGGTGTGGGAAATGAAGAAGCTAAATTAGGATTGGGGCGTCGCTTCAAATCAAAGAATGAATGACTTGAATATACTTGATGAGTTTCACCTAAATGCTTACGAAAGTTCAACCTTGTACAAAGAGAAGATGAAGCGGTATCATGATCAAAGAATTGAAATGCGTGAATTTATGGTTGGTGATCTTGTGCTTATATTCAACTCTAGGTTGCACTTGTTTCCAGGCAAACTTAAGTCCAAATGGACTGGGCCATTTTTGCTCACAAAAGTAATTCCCCATGGAGCGGTTGAGCTTGAGAATAGTGAAGGAACAAGGTTCATGGTAAATGGGCAAAGGATCAAGATCTATCTGGGAAATGCTGAAAGTGTGCAAGAAGTGATTGAGGCCTACAATCTTGATGAAGTCTTAGTAATCAAGAAATTTGTGTCGTGCCGCGACGTTAAATCAAGTGTTGTGTGGGAGGCAACCCAAGATGTACAATCTAGCCAACGATAGGTTTCTGTTTTTCATTTAGTAGTTTTCTTTGTTTAATTGCGTCTCTGTATCAATTTAGATAGGTGTTTTAGTTTTTTTTTAGTGTTGGCTAGAATTAGCATAGAGTCCGTGTCTAAAAAGTGTCCAGAAAATGTAAAAAGAATATCCTATTGGTTGCTACATGTGCAGGTACACCATGAAAAATCTGCAGAAAATGGTCTGGTGCAGAGGTCTACGGACCCCATCGACAGTCCGTCGTTCAATCCACGGACCGTGGTGGTGTCCGTAGACCCCAAGTAAGCCTCTCAATTTTTCTAAGTGTAAGAGTGATCTACGGTCCTAATCTACGGACCGTAGATCGACTCACAGACCGTAGATGGGGTCTCGTGAGTCCAAACCCTAGTTCTGTCTGACCCGACCCGGACCCCCTTATTTAAAAACTCCCCTAATTTAAAATCACTTCCACTTCCCTCCACTCACTATTAAACCATTTCAACCATTCCATAACCTCCCTAAATCACTCCATAACTCCCCCATAAAATCATTCCTTCCATTCCCCCATAATTCCCACAACTCCTTTCCATTCCGAATACAACTCATTCCACATTCCACAAAAGGGTCCGGTGTTGGGTTAGTAATGAAGAGGTGATTCCTTGGTCTTGCTAGGCTTAGTGTCGTCACGCAATCACCGCACTCCTCGTTGCTTGTAAGGTAATAGACTTTCCCCTCACTTTGAATTTCGATTCATAGATTGAATATAGAAAGTTGGGAGTTGGGTCTTGACCTTGGGTAATTGTTAGATGAAATTGCATGATAAAATTGGAAGTTACAATACCCTTGGAACGATAGATAGTGATTGTTGCCTTGTTGTATGTGATTATAAGTCTACATGTAAGTTTTGACTTAGGGTTCCAAAGTTTGTCTTAAATACTTGTTCAAATGATTAATCGGAATCCTGAGAATGACAAACTAGCATGATTCAATGTTGAAATGCATGGTTAGACTAGGATATTGTTGAAAATGGTCTAAGATGTGGACATGCAAATAAATATTAACTGAAACCTGGCACATATCGCATCCACGATACCCCGTCTATGGACCGTAGATCAATCTACGCACCGTAGATCAATCCACGGACCGTAGATTGGGGTCGTGGGTCGATGCACTTGAAAATATCACCAAGTTTGAAACCACGAATGTGGACTACGGACTGTTCTGTACATCCGTGGTTTCCATCTGTGACCAATATTGTTGGCCCTCTGATCCACGGAAAGGTTCCACGGACCATAGTCTCCTCCGTGGATGACCACTGTGGCCTCTGTCTGAAATTTTCTTGGGACTTTGTTAATGTTCGTTTATAGTTCTAATTTTTTTTTGTTTGTTTATGGTTAGTTTTGGCACTAATATTGCTTCCACAGGTACGATGGCACCCAAGAAGCTAGTCACCTATGCAAAACAGGGCAAGTCAAAATTTGTTGCTCCTAGCTTCAGGTTAATTGATGAGGACACGGACACAGAAAAAGATCCAGCATACGTTCCTCCCAACACAAGGACTTCCCGCACGGCACCCCAAGCCACCAGAGGCACCTCCCAGAAGGTGATCACCGACGTAGTCACTGTCTCCCAGTCTGATGAGAAGCACACACTGATCAGGTCACCAATTGGGGCTGCTTCCAGTTCAGCTACTAGGTATGCTTCTGGCTCCGAGTCTGCCCATGCTTCGGGCTCTGAGTCCAGCCATGCTTCAGGGTCCGAGTCTGCCCATGCTTCGGGGTCCAATGCCAAGTCAACCACAGGGTCCAGCCTGGATGACCAAGCTGTCTCGTCTGATGAGGCCACTAGCTCGGAGTCTGTACTAGCACCAAGGAATGAGGATCCTACTCCAGTGGCCAGCGAGCCAAATAGATGGTGTGTTGAGGGCCAATGGCAAATTTATCGGGATGCTAAGATGAGAAATAACAAAGGGAAGATGGCCCGACTTATTACAGAGGAGCGCAGAGTCCTCACGGGGAGCTTGCACACTGTCCCTGACATCCACTGGCATTTTAACCTTCACAAGTGTGATTAAATGGCTCGAGACCCTGGGAATTATAGTGAGGAGATTGTGCGAGAGTTCTATGCCTCCTATGCTGCCACTCTCCGTGGCTCTATCTCCAAGAGGTCAAAGCCCATGGACCAAGATCCTCTCACTTCCACTGTGGTCTGGGGTTGTCCGGTGGACATATCACATGCCACCATCAGCCAATTTCTCTATGGTCCGACCACAGGTCACTCTTGGTCACTAAACACAGCGGAGTTTAAGTACAGATGGGACATCGTGCGGAGCAGTGCTTTCCAGATGAATGCTGAACAGTGAGAGGCTGTAATACTATGGTTGGCTAAGTACATTGTTGCAGATGGCGAGCATGAAGAGTGGGTCGCCGCACCTCGGTTAGGTATCCAAAAGGCCACATTGAATTTTGTGGCCAAGTTCTTCTAGTTGTTGGTGCGTAACAGGATGTTGCCGACAAAAGCTGACAACCAACTCACATGGGACACAACTATCATGGTTGCAGCACTGGTAGTAGGAGTGGGGATTGACTTTGCCCGCATGCTGCTGGCAGAGATTCACGAGAGGGCATTCAAGACATCCACTACTTACCCTTTTCCATGTTTGATTTTCCAATTGTGCAGGTACTCTAGCGTGCCGATCTGGCATTGTGATAGGTTGATTCACCGTACAGGGACTTTGGATATAGGCCTCATTCGAGCTGAGGCAAATGTGGCGGCACCTCGCAGAGAGCCCCAGATTGAGGTACCTCCCCTGGGCGCAAATTTTGCAGACATGGTGGGGCAGGCACAGGGCGGTGATCCCATTATACCAGATCACTCTCATACTGTCCCGACCTCCTCTTCCCAGGCTGCGAGTATGGCTCCTAGTTCATCCCGGTCCACACCACAGTTAGGAGCTATTATTGTCCCGTTGGCCAGAGTATAGAAATTGGAGGCTCAGATGGCCACACTGCTGCATCACATCCAGCCTTGGATGCAAAAGTTGATAGCCGAGTCAGAGGCCAGAATGGAGCGAAGGATGGAGGGCATGATGGACCGGAAGGTCCAGGCAGTAAATAAGTGTCTTGATGCCTTTGAATTGCAGGTCCTCGAGCGATCAGCCCCGACCATAGATCTATCCTCTTTGCAGGCTGAGTTACTTAGTCTCTGGACCAACGTTGATACCATTCTTTCTGCCCCTAAAGTTGAGCCTCAGGCCACACCTACTGCACTGGCTGATGATACGGCGCTGGATGTTTTATTCAGTGGGACTGCCGAGGAGGGGCTTGAGCTTACACATGCCAAAGGTAAGAGGCACCGTTCTAGTCGCACTGAGGAGGAGAAAGCTCACAAGAGACAGCGTCGGCAAGAGAAAGAGGCCAGGAAGGATTTTATTTTAGATAAAGAGTTGCGCCAGCGGAGGGTGCGTGAGAGTGTTGCAGGGGAATCGAGTTCTGCCCCAGTTGTAGAGGTCCCGCCTGTTGTGAGGGACGTTGTGAGCACCACTGATGGTGCTATGATGGATGATGTGGGCACTACTGAGGGTGACCCTACAATTGCTCCAGCGGGCTCCAGGAAACCGGACCCACCCGCTCGTTCATGATTCTTCGACGCTATGCGTCACAGGTTTGGTTCACACAATCCACTATCTTTTACTGTTCTTGTATGCATTGGGGACAATTGTATCTATTTTTGTTAGGGGTGCGGTATATAGATTGTGAGTGATGGGGTGAAGTCAGAGTAACCCCACTCATAAATCCTCTCTTGGGGTTTTATTGCCTGTGTTCTTTTTCCCCAAGAGACTGTTTAATTTCTGTTGAACCGGCATGTGTTAGGATTGTATGTAAAGAAGCATGAAAAAGAATGAAGTAGATGGCTTATGAATAACCCGTCCAAAATTTGTGATGTGTGCTAGAATTGGTAGGCTAAGACAAGTTGAATGTGTCGGCTCTGAGTATGACATGATAATGAATCAACTTGATGGCATGACTTAAGTTGAAACGTGAACTGGGTAATCTGATAATCTGGTAATGGAACTATGTGCCAAGTGTGTGTGAGAATAGTGATTGTTCAAACAGTTATTGTGCAAAACTAGAACTTGCCCGGTTAGTCCTGCTAAGACAATTCACTTTAGAAGCTAGGAGGTGATCATAGGCCCTTGTTTTGATAAGTCCACAAATTGCCTAAATGAAAGATCCAACCAAATGAAATAAATGCTCCCTTTGATCCAAATGCTTTGAGCCTAAAATTAGACCATTTCTTTCTAAACCCTGAACTCACCTTCCCATAAATCTACTATGTTGGCCCCGGTCCCTCCTTGGACATGTGCACCTCATATTAGGTCAAAAGCCTAAGTTGAGGGTGGCTAATGTAAAAGGTAACTTCAATCTTGGCCCTGACCCAATATCGGGTATTGTGCACCTCAACCAATGGAAAATCCATATGTTGAGGGTGGCTATGAAAGAGGAAATCAAAGAAAAAATGGGTACGAAAAGAGTTTGATGTTAAAGGAAAGTAAAGAAAGGAATGGATGTAACTTGTTGAAAGCTGAAGAAAAAGCATAAAAGGCAAGAAAGAGATAAAAGTGCAAAGTAAAAAAAAAATCTGAAAAGCCTAAAGTCACATCCATGGTTGAAGAAAATCAAGGGAAAGAAGGTAAAACGGTAGGATGACAGAAATAGGGCAGAAAGAGGTTGAAAGCCTAGCGTAATGTCAAGGAGGGCAGAAAGTCACTAAGAAGTACCCAAATGTACCACACCTGATCCTGAGCCTACGGTACAAGCCAAGAAAGTCCTATAGTGATCCTAGACTCTAAATTGGGGAGTCTAAGCAGTGAAAATAAGGGCAAGCCTATGGTACTGAGCACTAACTGCACTTGAAGTTGTTTCTGAGTGTGAGTGTTGAATGAATCATTGTACTCAAAGTCATAGTCATTGTGTGAAAGAAAAGGGATTTTTGTTTGAAGTGAGGGCACTAGTTGTATTTTCGGAAAGTTGGTACTTTGGTGATAGTAAAATAGTGTATGTTGTGTGTTGGTTGGTCGATCGTTGTCATGGTTTGATCCACATGAATTAGCTTGTCGAGTCTAAGAGAACAAATTTTGCACCCGAAAAGTGAGTGGGATAGAGAGACATGTGATTTCTTTTGCTTGTAATGCTTGCTTCTATACAAGTGTCGTTTAGAGTCTTAGTGCGTCGCTTGAGGACAAACAACGAATTTAAGTTGAGGGTGTTGATATACCGTGAGTTTACGGTATTTCTAATACATTTCACTTACACGTTGTGTGTGTCTAGGGCCTTTTTGTATTGGTTTTTATGTGTTTTTATCATATTTTACAGGAAAGATGTTCAGGCGTGGAATTAAAGAGACAGCTGAAAGAAATGCAGAAAAGGGAATCTACGTAGGTGATCTACGGACCGTAGGTCCATTGACGCTCCATAGATGGTGGTCGTAGATCAGAAGCCAAGGCGTGGAAGACAAATCAGGGAAATATGACCAAGTGTGGAACCACGGTGACCATTGACGGTCCGTAGATTGATCTACGGACCGTACTGTTGATCCGTAGATTGAGACTACGAGGGTTCCAATAACTAATTTTTTAAGATTCTAAGTGTGAAGCTATGGAATGGGATTGACGGACCGTAGATCGATCTATGGTCCGTACTGCAGTTCCGTCGTTTGCTTCAGAGAAGCTGATTTTTGGAAGGTGATATATTTTCTAAGTCCTGGCTTACGGAAGGGACTCACGGGCCGTAGATCCATTGACGGTCCGTGAGTCAGTCTCGTGGAATGAAGACGCGTGCCTATAACAAACTTTCCTTATTTTGTTTCCCTTTTAATTTAGGACTTGTTTTCTATAAATAGGACATGTAAACCTCGTTTTTGGGGGTTAGACATTATTACTTTAGTTCTATTTTGTGACTTGGGAGATTCTTCTTGCAAACCTAGCAATTATTGATTTCTTAAGTTCGTTTTGAAGAATTTGGTGTTGCAATTCAAGTGGAAATTCTGGGTTTTTTTTCTCCACTACGTAAGTTCATAATTCTTTCATCTAAAACAATGAATTGTGTTCATATGATTATGGGTAACTAAACTCCACAACTAGGGTTGTGGGATCCATGAGCGATTAACGAAGTATGACTACTAAATAAGCAATTCATGAATAGTTTTTTGCATGCATTGATAATTCTTTCATTCAAAAGTCTTTTTAACGAGTGCACGCGTTAGCACTCGCCTTGTTGCTACTTGCCGGACCAAGGAGGTAATCAACAAGAAAAGAATTATCAACATAGTTTTAGTGTGATACTATCTAATAGGCTAGTGTCGATTGGTGCGAAATAATAACTAAGCCAAACATCGATTATGATGACTAATATGAGGTAAAGGTAAGGGTTAGTAAATTATACACATGTAGCCGGACCAAGGTGCAGGGTGAAATTCTCTAGATGCCGGACCAAGGATGTAGAGATACCTAACTAATCACTTTGCATGTAATACATTAGGACATGATTGCTATTACTAGGGTTACTGAGTTATGAGCTTGTGGTGAACACGTTTACCCTAGTTAATTTTCTCATCTTGATAACAACAGAAATTGACTTTTGTTTACTGATTACTTACTGAATTCTTACAATTTGTTTCACAAATCCCCCCTTTTTATTACTTGTTTCCGGAAGTACTTTGACTAAAAAAATATAGGTGTGGGTTAAAGTAAAGTCTAAACCAGTTTCCTCGTGGGATCAACCCCAACCTACAAGTTGGGTTCTTTACTTGATAACGATCGCTTATGCTTCTTTAGGGAGGTGTAATTTGAGCGTATCAGTTGTTCAATGAACTCCCTTACAACTCAATCTATACATGGGAGTAGTTGACAGAGGCGTTTTTAGCAAGATTCTTTCTAGTGTCCAAGAAGTTGAACAAGAAGGATAAAATCAACAACTTTATAGCATTATCTGGAGAGTCTGTGAGTAGTTCTTGGGATAGGTTCACTGCCTTCATGAGGGGTGTCCCGAATCAACATATTGATGATGAGTCGATGAAGGAGTACTTCTACCGAGGACAGGATGATAATGGTAAGGCAGTGCTCGATACTATTGCGGGAGGTTCGTACGGTGAATGCACTTTTGCACAAATTACAGAGAAAATGTAGAAGATATCTTGAAATAATAAAGCTTGGAGCACTAGAAAGTTAGACACTGGGAGGAGCACATTTGCCATTCAAGCTACAAACAACCATCCCGCAGGTGAGATTCGCGAGGAGATGGCACAGATGAAAACTGAACTAGGGATGGTGTTAAAGCATGTGACTGGAGGAGCGGAAAAGGTAAATGATGTGAACTATTTGACTAGAACTCCACCACCGGCAGAGGAGTATTATTTTGAAGAGGATGCTTATGCGGTGAATGAGCAGACCGGGGGGGGGGTTCCAACCAAACACCCAAGGTTCCAATACGGATAATTAGCACCAGGGTCAAGGAAACCAAGGTCGGAACTATGGCAACTACAGCCGAGAGGGTCAATATGTTCGGGATGGGAATTGCAATCGCGACAACAACTACAACCGGAACAACTATGGCAATAGAAATGATCAAGTTGGACCTTATGTTCCCCCTCAAAATCGGGAATCTGGTCCTAGGGAAGCTGGAAGTAATATGTCACGTATTGGGCCATTTTTACTCACGAAGGTGCTTCCCAATGGTGCGGTTGAGCTTGAGAATAGTGAAGGAACAAGGTTCATGGTAAATGGACAAAGGATCAAGATCTATCTGGGAAACGCAGAGAGTGTGCAGGAGGTTTTTTAGGCCTACTATCTTGATAAAGTCTGAGTAATCAAGGGGCCTGCGTCGTGCCACGACATTAAATCAAGCGCTTCTTAGGAGGCAACCCAAGATGTACAATCTATCCAACTATAGGTTTTGTTTTCCATCTAGTAGTTTCTTTAGTTAATTAGGTCTTTGTACTCAATTAGATAAGTGCTTTAATTTCTTGGTTAGTGCTGGCTAGATATAGCATAGGGTCCGTGTCTAAAAATTGTCCAGAAAATGTAAAAGAATGGCCTAATGGTTGCTACATCTGCAGGTGCGCAAGGCAAAATATACAGAAAATGGTCTGGTGCAGAGGTTTACGGACCCTATCAACGGTCTGTAGTTCATTCTATGGACCGTAAATGGTGTCCGTAGATCCCAGGTAAGTGTCTGAAATTTTTACAGTGTGAAGGTGATCTATGCTCCCCATCTACGGACTGTAGATCGACCTACAGACCGTAAGTGTGGTCTTGTAGGTCCGACCCTAGATTGACCGACCCGACCCGAACGACCTCTAATTTAAAAACCCCCACTTTCAAATAATTTCCCACTTTTTCTAAATCCTCTCTAACCGTTTCTCCACCTCCCAAATCCTTCAAATCACTCATTCTCATCATCAATTCATCATCACCCACACTAAATTCATCCCCCATATTCCCAATTCTCTTTTATTTTTCCCCCAAATTTCTCTAAACCCCCATTTTTCAAACTTCGGTGTCCGGGTGCGGTGCAAGTAGGTGACTTTTGTTGGTGATATTGGAATCGTAGTGTCATCACACAATCACACCACTCCTCATTACTTGTAAGGTAATAGACTTTCCCCTCACTTTGAATTTTGGTTCATAGATTGATTATAGAAAGTCGGGAGTTAGGTCTTGACCTTGGGTAGATAACCGTCTATAAATGCATGCTAAATTTGGAGTACTAACACCCTTGGGACGATGGTCAGTGATTGTGTGTAGCTATAGCATAAAATCAGTGCAAATAAATAGATAATATGTAAGTTTCGACTTAGGGTTCCACATCTTGTATTGAAGTTATTATAAAATTGCGTAATTGGAACCCTTAGAATGACAAACTAGCATGAGTTATGTTGGAATGCATGATTAGACTAGGATAATATTACAATTGTCTTCAAAATGGGTTTCAAAATTGAGGCACATCTGAGACCATGCACAGACCCCATCTACGAGACCCCGTCTACGGACCGTAAGTCAAGTTACGGACCGCAGATCAGGTCCGTAGATGGAGGGACTTGGCAAAATTCACCGAGTGTGAAACTACGGATGTGGATTACGGTCCGTAGACCAATCTATAGACCGTTTTGCATGTCTGTAGTTTCTAATAGAGACCAACTTTTTGGTACCTCTGAGCTACGAAGGGGTTCTACGGACCGTAGGTCCCCACCGTAGGTGGCCACTATAACTTACTGCCAAAATTATTTTTTATTTTTATTTTTGTTCATTTTTAGTTCTAAAATTGTTTCGAGTGTGTTTTAGGTTTGTTTTGGGTACTAACTACTCCTCCACAGGTACCATGGCACCTAAGAAGCAAGTAACTTACACCAAGAAGGGGAAGTCCAAATCCTTTGCCCCAACTCTAAGGCTGATTGATGAGGACACCGATACGGAGAAGGATCCCGCATATGTCCCACCAACCACAAGGACATCCCCAAATGCACCCCGGTCTACCAGGAACACACCCCGGAAGGTGGTCACCGACATAGTCACTGTCTCCCAGTCTGATGAGGATGACACATTGATCGGGTCACTGAGTGGGTCTGCTTCCGCGTCTGGAGAGGGTTCCTACTCTGGTTCTGCTGCAGGGTCTGCCTCAAGGTTTGCGTCCGGCTCCGTCACCGGCTCAAGTACCCACAACCAAGCTGCCTCGTCTAATGAGGCCTCTAGTTCGGACGAAGTCCCGATTCCATGAAACAACAACCCTGATCCAGTGGAAGGGGAACCAAGTAGATGGTGTGTTGAGAGGCCGTGGCAGATTTACCGGGATGCTAAGATGCTTAATGAGAAAGAGAGGATGGCCCGACTTATTATTACTGAGGAGCACAGAGTCCTCACGGGAAATCTACACACCATGCCCGACATTCACCACCTATTTAAGCTTCACAAGTGCGAGTGGATGGCTCGTGACCCAAAAACGTATAGGGAGGAGATTGTGCGGGAGTTCTATGTTTCATATGCTGCCACTCTCTGAGGGTCAATTGATAAGCGGTCCAAGCCCATAGCCCAGGACCCCCTCACCTCAACCATGGTCCGAGGTTTCTCTGCGGACATCTCTCATGCGACTATCAGCCGATTCCTCTACTGTCATGGCCCTGATCACACTTGGGAGCTAAACACGGCCGACTTTGACTATAGATGGGATACAATGCGGAGTGGAGCCTTTACCCGAAATGCCGAGCAGAGGGAGGCTTTGTTACTATGGCTCGCCAGGCACATCGTTGTATATGGAGAGCGTGCAGAGTGGGTCGCCACACCACGGCTGGGCATTCGAAAGGCTACCCTAAACTTGGTGTCCAACTTCTTTTGGTTACTGGTGCGGAATAGAGTCTCACCAACCATGGCTGATAATTTGGTGACGTGGGATAGAGCGGTCATGGTTGCAGCGTTGGTGGCAAGGATGCAGATAGACTTTGCCCGCATGATATTAGCGGAGATTCATGAGAGGGCTTTTAAGACCACTACTACCTACCCGTTTCCGTGTATGATCTTTCAGCTATGCATAGACGCTGGAGTGCCGATCTGGCACTGTAACAAATTGGTCCATGCAACAGGAACTCTAGATATTGGGCTGATTCGGGGGGAGGCGACTGTAGCAGCACCATGGAGAGGGCCACGGGTCGATGTACCAGAGAATGCTGATCTAGTAAATGTGGTGGAGCAGATTCAAGGTGATGATCCTGCCCCTCCTACCCACAAAGATGATACCTCGGTTTCCTCCTCACAGGCCCCGAGCTCATCTAGAGCCACTCCGCCTTCTGGAGCCAATGTTATACCACAGGCCCGTGTCCAGAAGTTAGAGGCTCAGATGGCCACCTTGTTGCACCATATTAAGCCCTGGATGCGGAAGTTGATTGCTGAGTCCAAAGAGAGAGTAGAAAAGATGATGGAGGTGAAAATGGACCAAAAGGTCCAAGTAGTTCATAAGCGGCTCGATGCCTTCGAGTAGAGAGTTCTAGAGAGGCCAGCTCCTACTACTAATATGTCCTTTTTCCGGACCGAGCTAGCTAGTCTCTGGGCCGATGTTGACGCCATCCTTGCCACACCAGTTGTTGAGCCACAGGCTGCACCCTCTTCATTAGGTGATGATACAATCTTGGTGCACTATTTAGTGGAGATGATGCGGAGGAGAAGCCAGAGCTTACACATGCTTGAGGTAAGAGGCATCGATCTAGTCACAAAACTGAGCTTACGGAGGAGGAAAAGGCTAGCAAAAGGCAGCACAGGCAGGAGAAGAAGGCATAGAAAGCCTTCATAACAGATGAGTAGTTGAGGCAGCAGAGGGCCTGTGAGATGGTTGCTGGGGCATCGAGTTCTATGCCCATTTCTGAGGTTCTACCTACTGTGGCGGATGATGTGAGCACCACTGGAGTTGAGGTGAGACCGATAGATAGCACTATTGAGAGTGTTGTGACCAAAGATGCGAGAACTACTGAGGGTGACCCCACTGTTCCTGTAGCGAAATTTGGGAAATCGGACCGACCCGTTTGTTGATGATTCTTCAACGCTAAGCGCCACATGTTTGCTTCACCCAAATCCATTAATATTTACTATTTTTTGTGTGCATTGGGGACAATTGCACCTATTTTTGTTGGGGTGGGGTAAATGGATTGTGAGTGATAGGGTGATGTTTTAGTAACCCAACTCATAATCCTCTCTTGGGGTTTTCTTGCCTATTTTCTTTTTCCCCAAAAGACAGCTTAATTTTTCTTAAAACGGCATGTTTAGGGTTGTATGTGTAGAAGCATGAGAAAGAATGATAGCATAAGCATGATGGCATGAGCTTGTTGAAAAATGATACCCGTCCAATGATATTGAAATGTTTGCTAAAAGTTGTAGACTAGAATAAGTTGAATGTGTTGGCTCTGAGTATGACATGATAATGAAAAATTTGATTTCATGACTTAAGCTAAAGACTTGAACTGGGTAATCTAATAATGGAACTGTGTGCCAAGAGTGTGCGAGAATCGTTGGTTGTTTAAACAAGTGGTGCCAATCTAGAACTTGCCCGGTTTGTCCTGCGAAGATAATCTACTCTAGAGGCTAGGAAGTGATCATTGGCCATTGTTCTGAATAGTCCACTAAATGCCTAAAAGAATCCAACCAAATGAAAATGAATGCTCCTGTTGATCCAAATGCTTTGAGCATAAAAGAGACCATTTCTTTCTAAACCCGTAACTCACCTTCCTATAATCTATTGTTTTGGCCCCGGTCCCTCCTTGGACATGTGTACCTCAACTTAGGCCAAAATCCTAAGTTGAGGGTGGCTAATGCAAAAAAGTGACCTCAATCTTGGCCCTGATTCGACATCAGGTATTGTGCACCTCAACTAACGGAAATTCCTTAAGTTGAGGGTGGCTATGAAAGGGGAAATCTAAAGAAATATGGGTATGAAAAGAGTTTGGTGTTGAAAAAGAAAAGAAAAAAAATGTGACTTTGTGCAAAAGAAAGTGAAGAAAAAAGCAAGAAAAAGAAGAAGACTGAAATATAAAATAGCTACAAAGTCAAAAGTCACATAAATGATGGTAAAGAATCAAGGGAAAGAGGAGAAAAGGTAGGATGTCAAAAATAGGGCAAAAAAAGGTAGAAAATCCTAATGTAATGTCAATGAGGGTAGAAAGTCACTAAAAGTACCCAAATGTACCACACCTGATCCTGAGTCTACGTTACAAGCCAAGAAAGTTCTATAGTGATCCTAGAACCTAGTTGAAGAGTCTAAGCAGTGAAAATAAGGGCAAGCCTATGGTATTGAGCAGTACTTGTAATTGAAGTTACTTCTGAGTGTGAGTGTTGGTTGAATCCTTGTACTTAAAATCATATTTATTGTGTAGAAAAAAGGGATTTCGTTTGAAGTAAGGGCACTAGTGATATTGTTGGAAAGTTGGTACCTTGGTGATAGTAGAACAGTGTATGTGGTGAGTTGATTGGTTGATCTGTGTCATATTTTGATCCTCACAATTAGCTTGATTGGTTGATCTGTGTCATATTTTGATCCTCACTTTAGAGTTGTGTGTATCTAGGGCTATTTTGTATTAGTTTATATGTGTTTATCTCATGTTTGTAGGGAATAGGTTCAGGAACGGAAACTTGAAGACACAACTGAAAAAGGTGCAGAAAAGGGCATCTACGGAGGCAACTTACAGACCGTAGGTCCAGTTACGCCCTGTAGATGATAGTCGTAGAAGGGCAGGAAAGGCATTGCTAAAGATCAGGGAATTCTTGACCAAGTGTGGAACCACGGCTGTGACTTACGGACCGTAGATTGATCTATGGACCGTACTGTTGCTCCGTCAAATCATTCAGAGATGGGTTCCAATACCTGATGCTGAAAAAGTCTAAGTGTGGCGTTACAGAGAAGAGTTACGGACCGTAGATAGACTTACGGTCCGCACTGTTAAATCGTCAATTGAGACAGAGATTTTGCAGATTTTGAAGAAAGAAAAATTGTCGAAGTCCTGAGCCACGGAAGGGACCTACGGACCGTAGATCGACTTACGGATCATAGGTCAGTCTCGTAGAATGAAGACGCGGCCTACAACTTTGTTTCTTTATTTTGTTTCCTTTTTAGTCAGGACTTATTTTTTTATATATAGGGTATATAAACCTCGTTTTTGGGGGTTGGAGATTATTATTTTTGTTCTAGTTTTTGGCTTGGGAGATTAACTTGCAACTTTAGCAATTCTTAATTTCCTAAGCATGTTTTGGTGATTTTTACTTTGAAATTCAAGTTGAAATTCTGGGATTATTCTACTCTACTACTTAAGTTCATGATTTATTCTTCAAACATTATGAATTGTTTTCTTGCTAATATGGGTAACTAAATCCACAACTAGGGTTGTGGAAACCAGGAGCGATTATCGAAGTATGAATAGTAACTAAGTAATTCCCAAATAGTGTTTTGCATGCATTGATAATTCTTTCGTCTAGAAGTCTTTTTAACGGTGCACAACGTTAGAACTCGCCTTGTTGCTACTTGCCGGACCAAGGAGGTAGTTAATAAGAAAACAATTATCAATATAGATTTAGTGTGATACTATCTAATAGAATTAATGTCGATTGGTGCGAGGGTGAAAAATAAGCCATACATCGATGTGACGTCTAATATGAGGTAATGGTAAAGGTTAGTAAATTATACACACGTAGCCGGACCAAGGTGTGGGGTGAAATTCGCTAGATGTCGGATCAAGGATTTAGAGATACATAACTTATCGCTTTGCAAGTAATACACTAGGAAGGGATTGCTATTACTAGGATTACGGAGTTATGAGCTTATGGGGAACACGTACTCCCTAGTTTCCTTCTCAATTTGATAACAACTAAACTTTGAATCTTGCTTACTAATTACTTTCATAATTTCCAAAATTTGTTACACAAATTCCCCCCCCCCCTTTTTACTTATTTGTCTCGGAAATACATTGGCTAAATGAATAAACCATATTCCTTGTGGGATCTACCCCAACCTACAAGTTGGGTTCTTTACGTGATAACGATCACTTATGCTTCTGAAAAGAGGTGTAATTTCAGCGTATCAGTAGACCCACTTCCACTTCTTCTCAGGTTCCTGGTTCTTCTGCTGCTCCCCAACCCACCATGATTACTCAGACCATGATTCTCAAGATGGGGCACCTAGCCCATTATGCCGATGTGCGGGCTACCCTATTAGAGGCCGAGGTGCCTTGGATGATTGAGCAAGCCATCTTAACTGCACTGACATCCCTTCGGATGTCGATTGATGATCTCACAATGAGAGTATAGGTCTTTGAGAGAGGGCAAGGGGGTTACTTCAGAGGTGACGGCTTCGAAATACAAAGTTTCAGATTTGAGAAAGGATGTGGACTATCTGAAGTCCACAGACTTCACTTCCCTCTTTGAGGCAGCTGAGGATCATGATGCCCCAGCCAATTTTGAGATGCCTCCGGCCACCACCAGAGATGTGCATATGGATGATGTGGCAACTGATAAGTCAGAGGCGGAGATGGATAAGGAGCAGCTTGATGCTCAGGAGGAGACCATCTATGGAGACCTGCCGAATTTAGATAAGATGATTGTACAGTCGGTCATTCAGACATCACTGATGGAGACGTCCATGGTAGGCTCTAGTGGAGCTAGTGTTGCTATTACCACGGGCACTAATGCCCCGACATATGGAGCGACTGTGTAGATATGATTCTTCTTTACCTCCCTCTCTATCGTTTTTATTCCCTTTTATTTATTTGTGTTGCATTTGAGGACAACTGCCTTTTTGTTTGTAGTGAGGTGAGGTATTTCCATACCTACCTCTTGTGACTATATTTTGTATATATTGGGTTTTAGTGTTTTGAATTATATGTTGATATTGTCTTGTGGATGTTTGAGCTTGTGGCTCCTTGTTATGAATGAAAATGGTTTTTGACCCATCTAAAAATAAATTGCCACCTCATGCTGTGTTTGAATGTGGTTGTTCTTGTGCAAATTTGAGTATCGGTTATGATCAATACCGATGACTTGAATAGTGCTCTTAATCGAACAAAAATGAATGCGTGGCTACTATTAGGCCAAATGAAGTTGCATAGGCAATATGTGGACTTTTTACATCTCATTGTGACTAGCGGGTTATCGAATGGAGCCTCTTGTGATGAACATTGCACCGTAGGAAAAGTGTGGAGTCTCGTTTGATATTGGTGTCAATGCCTTGTGTGATGAGCTTACTTTGAACCTTCTGTGATGACACCTAAAATTTGCCCCGTTGGTCCGATTGACTAAGTGATGCAAGATCTTGAAATGATCTTAGGCAACAATTTGGAAGAGTGAAACAATTTGACATTTTACCTCTTTTGTGTCCAACCTTGTGAGATATGTCAACTTTTCTTGAACCCCCTTTGAGCCTTATCCTTTTCTTGGAAGAAACTTGAGCAATTGAGACCCCTCTTTATCCATTCACCCATAATCCTCATGAAGTGTGGTTTGTGTGAAAAGCCAACTTAGGCCAAAAGCCTAAGTTAGGGGTGTGGTGAAAAGAGAAGGTAAATCAAGAAGTGTGAAGAAGTCCCCTTGATCCATGGTCTTGAAAAAGATGGAACCCCTCCATAAAAAAGAGAGAGAAAGAAAAGAAGAAAGCAAAATAAAAAGAATGAAAAAGTTGTGAAATAAAGTGGTGAAAGTTGCAAAAGAAATGGGGTGTCCGGTATTCCACTGGAAGTTGAATAATGGGGTAAATTTTGAGCATGATTAAAATGTTGAAGAAAAGGAGTAAAGTGATGTTCAGACCACATTTCTTGAGGGTAGCAGCCACTGAGCCTAAATGACCATACCTATACACTCTGCCACATTACAAGCCTTGAGAAGACCTTTTTGATCTTGAGTGAGCTGAAACGAATGTTGATTGGAAAATAAGGGCAAACATATGGGTGAAATCATGCATGTGTTCATCTTTGTGAGCTTGAGAGTTGTATGTGATTCCGAAACTATAAATTATTGAAGGATTGTGTGCGAATATGGAATCATTCTTGCTGTGAGGGCATTTGAGTACCTTTATTGAGCTTGAACTTGCATTTGAAGCAAGTATTGTGAACTTAAGCATATTTGATAATGGTGAGTCACAACTTGAATCTTTGAGTGCACAATTGATCCTTGCATGAGTAAGTTGAGTCTTGTTGTGTGCATCCATGATTGAGTCTTTTGTAGAACTGTTTGAGACATACTTTTTGAACTGTTGAACTTGAGTTTTACTTGAGAACTAGCAAAAGTTTAAGCTGGGGATGTTGATCAGTCCGAGATTTTGACTCATTTTGGGCTTTGTTTATGTAGATTTAGTGTCCAAAAATGCTTAGTTTGTGCCAATAACTGATGATTAATCCTTTATTCTCAGGAATATGGATTAAGGAACAAAGAAGGGACACTAACAAACAAAAAGGAACAAAACAAGATGAAGAAATAAAGATGGGCGAGCCTAAGGATCGCCAAGAGCACTTGGCGTGTCGCCGAGTTGCTCATCAAACCGCCTAAAGTTCCAGTGTGCCAAGCCCTGAAGGGAAGAACCAAGTTAGCGATGAAAAGTAGCAGTCGGTGGATCTCCGAGTAGTTCTGCGATGCAGTGATAGATCACCCAAAGTTACAGACCTTAAGGATGTTGAATGCCAAGGCAGAAGGGTGATGGAAGAGACCAAAGGGCGGCTCACCGAGTGGTTTGGCGAGCCCGACTTACTTCGCCGCATGAGCTTTCATAGCTTATTTTCGGAGACAAAAAATACATTTTTGAACATTTAGTTTAGTATCTTGGATCATATATTTTTATCTATCTTTGAATCAAACAACATGGAGACAGTTTTCTCTAGTTTTTCCTTAGCTTTCAGGGGAGTATTTTAGGCACCAAAACCTACCCAACTTTTCCAGAGTGTAGTAAGAACCATCCAGGTGAGTGTCTTTCAAGAAAGGAAGGATGTTTAGGGTGTGGTCAGTCTGGTCACAGGTTGAGATATTGTCCTTCTTCTAAACTGGGTCAAGGAGGCAATAATGGTAGGGCTCAGTCTAAAACTTCAGCAGTACCAGCAGGTCACCCGACTCAGCAGGGTAACTCATTTGGTACAGGTGGCGGTCAGCGCCAAAATAGGTTGTATGCTCTTCAGGCTCGCCAGGACCAGGAAGATTCTCCTTATGCGGTCACTAGTACATTACGAGTCTTTAACTTAGATGTTTATGCTTTGTTAGATCCAGGGGCTACTCTTTTCATTGTGACTCCTCATATAGCACTCAACTTCAATGTTAGTCCAGAAACTCTCTCAGAACCCTTCTCAGTCTCTACCCAAGTCGCTAACCCAATTATAGCTAGATGGTCATACAGGAATTGCCCTGTCATGGTCTCCCAGAAAGTCACCTCAGTAGATCTTGTAGAGTTAGAAATGGTAGACTTTGATATCATTCGAGGCATGGATTGGTTACATTCCTTTTATGCCTCAGTCGATTGTAGAACTAGGATCATTCGTTTTCAGTTTCCAGACGAACCAATCTTAGAATGAAAGGGTAGTAGCTTAACGCCTATGGATCGAATTCATTTCTTACCTTAAGGTTAGAAAGATTATCTCTAAGGGTTATCTCTATCATTTAGTTCGGGTTAAGGATTCAAGCTCCGAAATCCCAACTCTTGAGTAAGTTCCAGTAGTTAAAGAGTTCCCAAAAGAGTTTCCAAAAGATATTCCCGGAGTTCCTCCCGAAAGGAAAATTGACTTTGGAATTGATCTACTTCCAGATTCCCAGCTTATTTTTATTCCTCCTTACAAAATGGCTCCAGCTGAGCATAAGGAATTGAAACAGCAGTTGAAAGACCTCCTAGATAAGGGCTTCATTAGACCTAGTATTTCCCCATGAGGCCCACCAGTGTTGTTCGTGAAAAATAAAAATAGTTCACTAAAAATGTGCATTGACTATAGGCAGTTGAACAAAGTCACAATCAAGAATAAGTACCATATCCCCAGGATTGATGACTTGTTTGACCAACTTCAGGGTGCTAGTCATTTTTCAAAGATAGACCTCAGATCCGGTTATCATCAGCTTAGAGTCAGAGATAGTGACATCTCGAAAAGAGCCTTTAGAACTCAATATGGTAATTATGAATTTGTAGTTATGTCATTTGGACTAACCAATGCTCCTGCAACTTTCATGGATTTGATGAACAGAGTGTTCAAGCAGTATTTGGACTTGTTCTTTGTCGTCTTTATTGATGATATTCTCATTTACTCTAGGAATGAGAAAGAAATAAGACTCATATGAGAGTTGTCGTGCAAACTCTCAAAGATCGCCAGTTATTCGCTAAGTTTAGCAAATGTGAGTTTTGGTTGCAATATGTTGCTTTCCTTGGGCATATTGTGTCTAGCGAAGGGATCCGAGTGGATTCTCAGATAATAGAAGTAGTGAAAAAATGGACTAGACCAACATCTCCTACAGATATAAGAAGTTTCTTGGGCTTGGCTGGCTATTACAGAAGGTTCGTGGAACGATTTTCATCCATAGCTTCTCTATTGACTAAGTTGACTCAGAAAAAGGTTAAGTTTCAGTGGTCAGATGATTTCGAGAAGAGCTTCTAAGAACTGAAAGCTAGGTTGATTACATCTCCTGTTTTGACTCTACCAGAGAGTTCAGACAGTCATGTGATTTATTGCAATGCATCCAGAGTCGGCCTAGGTTGTGTGTTAATGCAGCGAGGTAAGGTTATAGCTTATGCTTCTAGACAGCTTAAGGTGCATGAGAAGAATTACTCGACTCATGACCTCGAGCTTGTAACAGTGGTGTTTGCACTTAAGATTTGGAGACATTACTTGTATGTTGTTCACGTAGAAGTGTTCACAGACCATAAAAGCCCTCAATATGTTTTCACCCAGAAAGAGTTGAATCTTCGCCAGATGAGATGGCTAGAGTTCCTCAAGGATTATGATATGAGTGTGCTTTACCATCCTGGTAAGGTCAATGTAGTAGCAGATGCTCTTAGCAGACTATCTATGGGTAGTGTAGCACATTTGAGGAAGAAAGAAAAAAACTAGCAAAGGATGTTCACAAGCTTGCTTGCTTTGGAGTTCTCCTTATGAGCATATCAGATAGTGGTGTAACACTTCAGAATGGGTCAGAATCTTCATTGGTAGCGGAGATTAAGGAAAAGCAAGACAGTGATCCGATATTGCTTCAACTAAAGAGTGCAGTTCATCAGCAGTGAGTTGAGGTTTTCTCCCAAGAGGGAGATGGTGTGCTCCGCTATCAGGGTTGATTATGTGTTCCTAAGGTGGGTGAGTTGAGACAATAGATTCTTGCAGCAGCCCATAACTCTAGGTATTCTATTAATCCAGGCACCACTAAGATGTATCGTTATCTGCGGGAAGTCTTTTAGTGGAATGGTATGAAAAGGCATATAGCGGATTTTGTGGCTAAGTACCCTAATTGCAAGCAAATGAATGTACAACATCAGAAACCAGGAGGTATGACTCAACAGATCAACATTCCTACTTGGAAGTGGGAACTTATCAACATGGACTTCATCACAGGTTTACCTCGTACTCGCAGACAGCATGACTTCATTTGGGTGATAGTTTATAGAGTTACTAAGTCTGCACAGTTTATGGTTGTCAAGACTACAGATTCGGCGGAGGACTACGTCAAGCTTTACATTAATGAGATAGTTAGGTTGCATGGTGTTCCTTTGTCTATCATCTCAGATAAAGGTCCTCAGTTTACCTCTCATTTTTAGAAGTCATTTCAGAAAGGTCTTGGTACTCAGGTTAATCTTAGCACATCTTTCATCCATATACGGATGGTCAGGAAGAGCGTACCATTCAGACCTTAAAGGACATGTTAAGAGCTTGTGTGATTGATTTCAAGGGTAGTTGGGATGATCACCTTCCTCTTATAGAGTTAGCCTACAATAATAGTTATCATTCCAGTATTCAGATGGCTCCTTATAAGGCATTGTATGGGCGTATATGTAGATCTCCAATTGGTTGGTTTGAAGTAGGTGAAGCAGTCTTGATAGGACCAGATTCGATTCATGATGTCGTGGAAAAAGTTCAGCTCATTAGAGAGAGACTTAAGACAGCTCAGAGTCACCAGAAGTCCTATGTAAATCTAAGGAGAAGGGACTTTGAGTTCCAAATTGATGATTGGGTTTTCCTGAAAGTGTCACCTATGAAATTGTCTTTCCATTGTTTATACCAAACTTGAGCAACACTCTTTAATTGACAGGCGGCTAGTTTCTCTTTCTCTACCAAAGTTACTCCCATAATGTCAAGTATCTTGCAAACCTCTTCCACAAACTCATGAGGATCATGTCCCCCTTTGGAACCATGAAACTCGGGGGGGGGGGGGGGGGAGGGATAAAACCTAGC
>JAJOOD010007245.1:0-22282 GCA_029582525.1 Solanum tacnaense | reverse complement strand
TGCTTTAGTTTTTGGTTTAGCTGCTTGGTTTGGGTTGTAGTAGTGGTTCTCCCACCGGAGAGTTAGTGTGGGTGTCAATCACGACGGTCAGGGTCGTGACATTTAGTTAAGCAATGTGTGTATCCTTAATAGAGCGGGTATTTTAGTTGCTTTGTTTAAAAAACTAATCAAAATATTGTTTTCACAAATTCCTCAAGGGGAACAAAATTTAAACAACAACGTGAACTATCATATTTGTGTAGATCTCACGAAACTATTTTATTGTGAAGATCTCGTAAAAATATCGTATTTATGTATATAAATAAAATATAAATAATGTATACAAACTGCATTGCCATGTCACAATCAATATACAATAAATTTTAAATCAAATAAAATAAATATACGTCAACTAAATCAATATGTTAAATAAATGTATACAAAAATAAATTGCAATTTAATTAATGTATACATAATAAAAATCAAACTGCTACATATATCCGTACAATAACATTCCTAATTTAAAAGAGTATAAAGATAATTACTATTCTTGATAATACAGGTTACGTTGGTCAAACAGGTAGATAACAAATATTTTTTTCTGATTTAAGGAGAGTGATAATTCTAAATTATATTTTGCTAGTTTTAAGTAGAAATTGTTGGAAGTTAGAATAAATATGATATCAAATATCTTTTATTCTTTTTTTAAAAAATTGAAAGGAGAAAGATAATTCTAAATAATCTTTTGCAAGTTTTAAGGAGAAATGGTTGAAAGTTAAAAGAGAAATGATATTAAAAATCGTCTATTATTTTAAAAAATAATTTTAAAATGTTGATATATTACTTTTGTGCTAATATGTGCAAATTTTTATTTGTCTACTAATTGCTAATTAATATTGGGCTATATGTTGTCAATTATATGTAATTATTGTATATGTGTCAATTCAAACGGGGTTGTAAGAAAAAACTAATGGGCCGAGTCCAGTCATAAGAAATGCTAATTAGCCTGTTAGGCCATTACATGGCCTCCTTTTAACCCTAACCCTTATAAATAATTACACAATTATGATTGTAAGAACAAAGAGGATTTTCCCTCATCAGATGACGGCCAGGTTTTACAGGAGAGAACACAGTATGCATCTCCGTAAATGATCTCTAGACTATGAAAAGATTGGAGATTCATTCATCTTGTCGGAATTCCCAACCAATGGTGTCAAGAGTCATGATTGTTGTAGATCTACTTTCGCTATGAAGAAACTTGTAAGTCTCCTAAGTATTATTTATTGATTCAATTACTATAGGAATTTAAAAAAATGAAATGAAATGAAACATGTACTCTATTTGAATCAACGTGATGATTGGTTTTTCATTTGCATGAGCAATGAATTTCATTTGCTATAAACTAGATATTAATCATGGGTTTAACTTTGTCATTATTATACCTCGGGAAAGAGGAGTGTTAGAGCAATGTTAAAGTTGTCTTTGAGTGACCATAGGTCTAGAGATGAATCTTACAGTGAACTCAACATGATCGTTGTGATATAATGAGCCAAAACTATTTCTTTCGTTTAATATGTGTGTCTGCCTTTACTAAATTTGTTTTGTGCTATTCAATTCAAGTTTGAGAAATGAATAACTCAAAGCTATAAATACGAAAAACAAACATTAAATTTGGTCCATTTTTTCTCTTACGATAAAAGACAATGATTATGTGATGCTGACTTTAATTATTCCGAAATCAAAATTTTCCCTTTTATACATTTGTTCGTTTGCACTTTGACCTAGCAAGTGTTAGTGCCTTAGGAATATGCTTATGTATTTCCATTGACATGGATTTGAAATTATTTTTATTTTGTTTCTTTTATCTCTCATTTGTATTAGAGTGTAACATCTATTGACATGTGAATGGTACAATCTCATTTAATATGTTGAAAGTGCTCAAATCACTCACACACATACACATTATTTGCCTTTGTAGTACAATTTTTTTTTCTGAAAATGTATAACCTAAGTTTGACATAGGCAAAAGATAATAATTGAAGATGTTATTTGTGCAGCTTGTCAATGAAGATGTTGGGACTTTGATCAATAAAGTGATATTACACTAGTAAAATGACATAAGGTATTATTAAAGAACATAAATTTTTCCCTTTTTACTATACTGACAGTTCAATTATTTTATCCTTTCTACATTACTTGTTCCTATTATAAGAATTGTCCCCCATTAGTGTCATCTCTTCACCTAAAGGGAAACTGATCTTCAAATAAAATTGTATAATTAAATATTTATTTTCAATATGAAATTTTCCTGATAAAAAAATTTGGTTTTAGAATTCTAATTTTGATAATGGAGTTCATATAATTAGTGTTGTCTATTTTAATTGGCCATTACATGAGGTAAATTTAGAATAGTCTGCTAGTATATACAAGATATTAAATTGGCAATAAAAATCTATCTATTTCACGTTCGAAACAACAAGATCGATACTTCATGGTTAAATTTGAATCGAGAACAAAGATCAATATCTCAGCAAAAAAGATTATAGAAAACATAAATCAAAGCATATCAAATCAATTGTCATTTTCAACTGAAGTACTCCTATTATTGATAATTTGTAGACTTTCAAGCCTCATCAACTAATTATATGTGGAAAAACTCTTCAATTTATTTTACGACTCAATATGCATGTGCAATGTATGTGTAGAGAAAATATTATACTTAAAAAAAA
Source organism: Solanum tacnaense (assembly GCA_029582525.1). Classification (NCBI taxonomy): domain Eukaryota; kingdom Viridiplantae; phylum Streptophyta; class Magnoliopsida; order Solanales; family Solanaceae; genus Solanum; species Solanum tacnaense. The sequence goes on along the minus strand of JAJOOD010007245.1, from coordinate 19,574 downwards.
CGTAAAAACACTATAAGTTAAAATAATTAATAAATTTAAAATATTTAAAAGGTATAACATAATTGCGGTGATTGCATACAGAATAGAGTGATCAAAGAAAATTCACCCACAAATATGACAAGATTTAGGGAGTCTCTATCATTAATTAGACTTTTTAAACACAAATATTAAAATGAAAGAAATTCTTATAATTAGTATTTTATCATTTAATAGGCTTGTAGTAGCGAAAATTCAGATAAGTCTGTCAATAATAAATTCAGAATATAAATTGAATGGTCAACAGAAATATCAAAAAGAAAATTTTCAAAGGGTTATAAAACTTATCACCATATTGATCAACTCGAGTATCTCCAATTCTTCGGTTAATACTCTCTAGACTCTCATGTATCTCTTTTTCTCTCAAGTTTTATTACCAGACAATCTACAATTAGGTAAGTTCTTAATTATCTAAAGTATTTTATTCTTCAAAGATTTGAGTTTTTGCAACTTTATCTCTTATTTTTTATTCTCCTTCTAGTGTATGCATGAAGGCATCCAAGAAAAGAAACTTCTTGGTTTTCATCTTCCCCCAATTTTTTTCACTTCGGCAAAAAATGAGAGATGAGTGTATGAGTTACAGGGAATGGAAGAGAATAAGTGTTGGTCTCATTTTCGAACCTCTTCCAATTTTCTGTAACTTTTACACTTATCATTCATTTTCTGTCAAAGGAAAAAAATTCGTGGAAACTGGAAAACAAAATGTTCCTTTTTTCGAATTCCTTCATGCATGCTAGAAAGAGAATGAAAAAAAAGAAGAGAAATTGCAAGAATTTTGATTCTTTGAATAATAGAATACTTTGAGTAATTAAAAACATACCTATTGTCGATTGCCTGATTACAAAACTTTGTAGAAACAGAGAAACTTGAAAGTCTTGAGCGTATTAACAGCAGGATTGGGGGTGCTCAAGTTGATCGATATAGCGAGAGGTTTTATAACCTTTTGAGATTTTTCTTTTTGATATTTTGTAGACTATTCACTATTCAGGATTTACAGACGGACTTACTAAATTTATGTCGCATACGAGCCTATTAAATGAAAAAAATGTTAAATATAAGAATTTATTCATTTTCAAAATTTGGACTCAGACTGTCGTGATTGGCATCCACACTAACCCTCCGGTGGGAGAACCACTACTACAACTCAAACCAATCAACTAAACCAAAACTAAGGCATTTAAGTACACGAAAGCAGGAAAATACTAAGGAAAGAAATAGAGTTCCCATAAACTCTAACAAAAGTCTAACATTAATAAACTAACAATGCAGAAATTCAACCCCTAGAACCTGAAGTCAATGTACCAAAACTCTATTAACGACAAGTCTAAGAACAAGGGGTACAAACTCGAAACTAAACAACACCTTAACAAATAGTCTGAGTCCGAAAAGAGTGGACTTAAACAAGGAAGATCCATGGCAGCCTGAAAGAACTGGCTCACCCTTGAATCCGGTCACTCTCAATAGTCACCTAGCTGAAGTCTATAAATATACTCAACAAAGAAAGAGCAAGTGCAGTATCAGTACACAACCACAGTGTACTGGTAGGATCACGCGGCAATCCCAATAATTGAAACACATGCAAGTAACCACAACATTATAAAACAGGCATATATCGAGCATATACAATATTAGTCCTCTTTTCAGGATCAATGTAGCTTCCCACATTCTCAATAATATACATTGGTTATCAATTTAGAGCAACATACAGTCTTCCAATATCAATCATCATTAGATATGAACGTAATCATCACAAGTCGATACACAACACAATTCAATGGTCCTCTCACGGAACCCAATTATATGGTCCTCTCATGGAACCCATACCCAAATTGTTAGCATACCGGAACGTGGTATCCGATCCAATGTTTATGTCGAAATGTGGCAACTGATCCCATATTTATACCAGAACGTGGCAACCGATCCCAGTTAGTTATGCCGGAACGTGGAAACCGATCCCAGGTAGTTATTTCAGAACGTGGCAACCGATCCATTCAACACACCACAATCACAATCACAAGTATATTCTCAATAATCAAAAAATCAAGAAGTGATTCATGGCATACAATTATTCGTTCATACTCCTACAATTAGTGTGATCAACAATGCAACATTCACATACATACATGCATCATAATGAAGCAACAACAAGTATATATCACACAATCATGAAATCACAACCATCACCTACCTCGAATCCAAGCTTGAAGCCCTAAGAAAATTGATCCTTCCCTTATTGGATTAGTTCTGCTTGTTCTTGGTCTACAAACAATCAATATAATACGGGAATCAATAAACAATCACTAATTACCCGAATTACTAACAATTATATGATCCCTAGATCAAACCCAAGATCCCAATTATCCAAATTAGGGTTATTTACACCATAGAATCTATAACAAAACCCTCCCCTATCAATATTCAACCATTTTATTACGTTCTAAGGATCGAAAAATGGATTCGGGGAGTGAAAAGCTTACCTTTGACCTCAAGAATGGTGAAAAACTAGTCGGAGTCGCCTAGGGTTTGTTCCTTAGCTCTAAAAATCGAAAAGTGTCAAATAAGGTCATTTAGGGGTTTATTAACGACCCTAAGTCGCGTCGAGCCCGCCACAGCGGCCGTCACCTCGCTAGAGCAGCAAAACCCAGCGCCAAAGCGGGTTACGCGAGACAAGGAGCTAATTAAAGAATTCCAAAATCCCCATTTCACAACACACCTCTTACCAACGATGCTCAGAAAATATCGTTAGCGATAAGATCGATTCTGAGAGTTCTACTCACCCGAATTTAATTCCGTAAAGTTGTACGAGATCCTTAACGTCTTAACTATCCACTCATGTAATCAAATTCATTAATAGATCTCTTATTTGTTACCAGATTTACCTACATCTTAATGACTTCTGATTTCGTCCAAATCTGGACAAGGTTGGGAAATTCCAAGTTACTACGAAAAAGTTTTTCTGGCCCCAATTCTTTCCCCATTGGCTTTTCCATAACGACGGAAATCAGGGCGTTACAATAGATACCAATTTATCCATCACTCGTCCCTGAGTGATCAACTTAGGAAAGACTTGCTAAAGTAAGGGTAGAGTAGTATCTGAATCGTCGAATTACTGGGGATACTTCTCTCGCATGCCCTTCTTACCGAATCTCATTACCCCCTAAGGGTTTCACATCTCCAACCTCAAACCAACCATTTGAATACCTACATATCCTCCCTTACAATGCCTCAATGAAGTCATCTCAACACTCGAGTGATAAATTATTGTTGTATGTAAACTTAACTACAACAAAAGTGATTCCCAACAACTACCAAAGTTGATCGTACACACATCTACAACATGTTATTAAGGACCTTGACACAATAATCCGGACGAATCCTTTATCACTTAAGCATGATAAAATTCCAAGTCAATACTCGCTACAAATAGAAGTGAACCAGAATCAACCAACACACACTCATAATACCCAAACAATCGTAGTTCTTAACAATATCTCCATCCCACAACATAAATTCCCATAAGCTTAAGTTATAACAATTTTGATCTTTAGAAATCAGATACTCATCGAGGGATATGTCCAAGCATACAACCCCTCCAACAACACTATCGAAATGCTAGATTTAGTAATTGTAGACTACCTCTTAAGAACAGTAGAATTGGACCCAATGATCCCCACATTCAACCACACATAATCGATACATGACCTCGATGACTAGAGAATTATTAAGATTGCCGGACAACCACAAATACGCATGGTAGCTCTTCTATAAATTCTCATAAGCAAGGTGGTACATGTAGAACCACTAAAATACTTTAACAACTCCAAGGCAACACCAATTATGTCATTCGAATAACCAAATCTTCTCAATCTTCCCACTCAACCAAGAGAACATCGCAGGATTTGGTACCCCTGATCCACCACTAGGGATCCACCTACAAAAGTGAAAACGCACTAGAGCATAGCTAGTGAATCATACTCACAACACTAACAACCATCATAAACACTCCGACCATTTATCTCACTCTAAACCAACACTTTTACATGAAAACCTTTCTTTGGTACTTAACAATCAATAGTAATAAACTTTACGACTCAACCAAGGTGTAAGTCCTTTCAAAGGTTCAATACCTTATACAATTGATCATTTCTCACCTTGCCAATTCATACCTTGACAAAATATATTACCACGAATGTAGACCTACAATGAAAAATCTGAATTGTAAATTCAACCGTATAACACAATCCCCTTATCTATCAACATTAGCTTGTACCTTGAAGATTCTTATGAATTTATAGATCTTCGCTTATCATTGATTGCATCTCCATCGATCTTACAATATCCTTCGCTAAAATTCAATCGTACTCATTACTAAACTTAAAACAACAACCAAGCACTTATCGTCACACTCGAGCTAATCTCTATACACTCATTTCTCAAGTCCATTCCAATAGTTTTTAACCAATCTGACGGACTTACAACACTATTACCATAGCCACAATGAAATCACACATCTCTGAACCCAATTATCTATCCCTCTGAAGATACCTCTTTACCCTTAAGAATCAAATAAAATATTCTTGCTCTCGCCTCTCTAAAGGTTGTACTACATCCCACTATTTTTCTTCATTATAACTCTAGCTCTTTAACATTCTATTCGAGTGGTGTCCTACCATCTCTTATAGTTTACCATACAACCACGTTACTCACCAAGTATTAGAAAACCACGACCTTGGATACTCACAAGTCGTAATTACTATACAAAAATTCACTTAACCAACAATCTTATTATGTAGTTGCATCCCATCACAAACTCTTATTACCATTATGCTTAGTCAGCCCTGACGATCACTGCGAAGTCAACCTTTTCATCAATACGACACCTCAAACTCAGGTATACTCATCAATTCAGAGGACTAACCCAATTTATACGCACTTTCTTACTAAAATACTTCAATTTCCTTCACCCAAGTATACTCATTGGGACCTTCCTTATCGATAAGTTTGTCATTCCGGTATCAATCCACTCATTTATGGCTTAACATAAATTCATCAGTCCTCATAACACCCTCATTCTTCTTAACAAACAAAACAGGAGCACCCCATGAGGAAGCACTAGGACGGATGAAACCTTTATCAAGAAGCCCTTGGATTTGAGCCTTAAGCTCTCTTAATTCTGCCGGAGCCATACAATACGGAAGGATGGAAATGGGGTGAATGTCAGTTTCCAAGTCAATGCAGAAATCTAAATCTCTATCCGGAGGCATACCAGACAAATCAGTAGGAAACACTTCTCTAAATTCTCACACCACAGGAACAGACTCAATAGAGGGAGACTCAACCTCAACATACCAAACATGAACCAAATAAGCCAAACAACCCTGCCCTACCAGTTTCCTAGCCCGAATGGAGGATATGATCTTAGCTAGCTTAGGCTTGTACACCCCTTTACACTCTAATTATTCCCTATCGGGGATCTCTAGAGTTACAGACTTATTATTACAATTAAGCTCGATATAATAAAGGGACAACCAAGTCATGCCTAAGATTATATTAAGTCAGTCATATCCAGCATAACCAAATCAACCCAAATCTGAAAATCCATAAACACAACAGGACAACACCATATACATGGGTGACTATGACTAACTCTTCAACTGGGGTAGAAACATGGATGAGGGCATCAAGTATATCACAAACCACATCAAATCCTAGGGTAATTGAACTAACACATATGAATAAATAGAACCCGAATCAAATAAAATAATAGCCATCTGGGCACAGACAGGAGTAGCACTTGTGACTACTGCATCACACCCTCAAACTCGGTCTTACCCAGAAAAACATAAAACTGAGTCGTGTCCTCTTGACGGCAACCTCCTTGCCTAGCTGCACTACTCCTCTACCTGCATTACCATTTCCCCGGCCTCCACAGCCTCACTGATTTCCTCCTCATATGCCCAAGTTCTCCACAATTTTAACAAACTTTATAACTTATATTCGATTGCTGAACACTGAATTAGATCGCAGAGGTTAGTTCGGGTACTATTTCGGGTCCATAATTGTGACTAGGGGAAAATAGGGGAGACTGGACTGAGATTCTGTCTCGCCCTGTTCTGCTCTGGCGGGAGAAATCCCACACTTGCGGTCTCGCCTTGGCAGGAAAAACCCACCCCGGCGGCCATAACGGAAACAGAATCCCTGCCAACAATTTTTCTGGGTTTGTTTTCTTTCCCAATTTCCCCAAAGGTTCCCAGCTATAACACATGCATTTCTAGAGTACTCAATCCCCTTAGCTAGGATAATCGTTGCCTACCCCGAGTCAACCCAATGATACACATTCCAAAATCCCTTTACGTTACTTCAACACTACAACATTCTCGTCCCCGTGATATACCCAAACTCTCACATGGTTATCAGTTGGTCGCAATGCACGTCCAGATTTCTTGCTTACGAACCACATCATAATTTATCTAGACCCTTGCACCTAATCTCGTGATGACCTTCTTTTCACAACAAGTTTCATGACACTCAATTAGTTACAACTTGCAGATAAGTCCAAATTCTTTAATTAGTTTATTCCATAAACGACCATCAACCATGCCTTATACGGTCCCTAAGGCCAGATACCAATTGGAACCTACTTAGTTCCAATTAACTTGTTTGTGTCCCTTCAGCCGGGACTACGGTGCCTAGTTCACCTTGTTGAGATACCAATTAGAATCGAGAGATACCAATTGGACTCAACTCATACCACAAGCGACAATGGTAGCCAGCGAGCCCTACAAAACTGCTAATTTCAATCACAAACTTGGTCGAACCCAATTCTTAACCGCCTCAATCTTTAACTGATGGTAACCCGACCTTAAATCAATTTTAGAAAAAATTGATGCACCTTGCAATTGATCAAAAAGGTAATCTATCTGAGGCAATGGATACTTGTTCTGAATGGTGATCCTATTCAACTGTTGGTAGTCTATACACATCCTCTCTTGCTAGTAATGGTGTTACTACTATTGTTGCTCTAGCTCAGACCATAGATTGAAGGAAGAAAGATACCAATATGTAACACCCAGATACCAATTGGATTCAAGTCATAACACGAAGGAGTAGAAAGAAGTGAGTTTTTCCTAAAGTCCTATAGCCTCTCGAAGAAAAGTACAGACGTCTTCGTACCTTTCCGCAAGACTCTACTAGACTTGTTTTGGTACAATGAGATAAACGAACCTAGGGCTCTGAGACCCAGACCGTCGTGATTGGCACCTACACTAACCCTCTGGTGGAAGAACCACTACTACAACTCAAACCAAGTAACTAAACCAAAACTAAGGTATTTAAGTACACGAAAGAAGGAAAATACTAAGGAAACAAATAGAGTTCCCATAAACTCTAAAAAAAGTCTAACATTAATAAACTAACAATGCGAAAATTCAACCCCTAGAACCTGAAAGTCAATGTACCAAAACTCTACTAATGACAAGTCTCAGAACAATGGATACAACCCCGAAACTAAACAACACCTTAAAAAATAGTCTGAGTCCGAAAAGAATGGACTTAAACAATGAAGATCCATGGCAGCCTGAAAGAACTGCATCACCCTTGAATCTGATCACGCTAAATAGTCACCTAGCTGAGGTCTATCAATAGCCACCTGAATATGCCCTGTACTCAACAAAGAAAGAGCAAGTGCAGTATCAGTACACAACCACAGTGTACTGGTAGGATCACGCGGCTATCCCAATAAGTGAAACACATGCAAGTAACCACAACATTATAAAACAAGCATATACCGAGCATATACAATATTAGTCCTCTTTTCAGGATATATGTAACATCCCACATTCTTAATAATACATATTGGTTATCAATTTAGAGCAACATACAGTCTTCCAATATCAATCATCATTAGATATGACGTAATCATCACAAGTAGATACACAACACAATTCAATGATCCTCTCACGGAACCCAATTCAATGGTCCTCTCATGGAGCCCACACTCAAACTGTTAGCGTACCGAAACGTGGTATCTGATCCAATGTTAATGCTGGAACATGGCAACCGATCCCATATTTATGCTAGAACGTGGCAACTAATCCCAGTTAGTTATGCCGAAATATGGCAACCGATCCCAGTTAGTTATGCCAAAATGTGGCAACCGATCCCAGTTAATTATGCTGGACCGTGGCAACCGATCCATTCAACACACCACAATCACAATCACAATTATATTCTCAATAATCATACAATCAAGAGGTGATTCATGGCATACAATTATTCGTTCATACTCATACAATTATTGTGATCAACAATGCAACATTCGCATACATACATGCATCATAATGAAGCAAGAACAAGCATATATCACACAATCATGAAATCACAACCATTACTACCTCGAATCCAAGCTTGAAACTCTAAGAAACTTGATCCTTCCCTTTTCGGATTCGTTGCGCTTGTTCTTGGTCTACAACAATCAATATAATACGGGAATCAATAAAAAAATCACTAATTACCCTAATTATTACCAATTCTATGAACCCTAGATCAAACCCATGATCCCAATTATCCCAATTATGGTTGTTTCCACCATAGAATCTATAACAAAACCCTCCCCTATCAATATTCATCGATTCTATTACGTTCAACGGATCTAAAAATAGATTTAGGGAGTGAAAAGCTTACCTTTAGCCTCAAGAATGGTGTAAAACGAGTAGGAGTCACATCGGGTTTGTTCCTTAGCTCTAAAAATTGAAAATTGCCAAATAAGGTCGTTTAGGGGTTTTTTAACGACCCTAAGTCGCGTCGAGCCCGCCACAGCAGGCGTCACCCCGCTGTAGCGGCCCCGCTAGAGCGGCAAAACCCAGCACCAAAGCGGGTTACACGAGACAGTGAGCTAATTAAAGAATTCCAAAATCTCCATTTCACAACACACCTCTAACCAACGACGCTAAAAAAATACACTTAGCGCTAAGATCGATTTCGAGAGTTCTACTCACCTGAATTCAATTCCATAAATTTGTACGGGATCCTTAACGTCTTCCTTCTGTGGAATCCATTAGTCGAACTCCTACGCGTGCAAGTCTATGCACATCTTTCGCTAAATCTCTCTTTTCCTTCTCAACATGGGCAGTACTACCCATAGATAACCTACTTAAAGCATCAACAACAACATTAGCCTTAACTGGGTGGTAAAGAATACTCATTTCATAATCCTTGAGTAATTCTAACCACCTCTTTTGTCTTAGATTAAGCTCTTTTTGAGTGAACACATATTGAAGACTCTTGTAATCAATGAATACATCAACATGAACACCATACAAATAATGACGCCATATCTTCAAAGAAAATACTACGGCAGCCAACTCTAAGTCATGGGTTGGGTAATTCTTCTCATGAACATTTAACTGTCTGGAGGTATAAGCTATGACTTTGCCATTTTGCATTAACACGCAAACCAAACCAACTCTAGACGCACCACATTAGACAACAAAGCCTTGCGTACCTTCTGGTAAGGTCAAAACTGGGGCAGTAGTCAACCTCTTTTTCAATTCCTGAAAGCTTTTCTCACAGGCTTCAGACCATTGAAACCTCAATGTCTTCTGAGTTAACTTGGTCAAAGGGGATGATATAGATGAGAACCCCTCTACGAACCTTTTATAATAGCCAGCTAATCCCAAGAAACTCCTAATATCAGTTAGAGATGTGGGTCTAGGCCAATTCTACACTGCCTCAGCTTCTGGGTATCAACTTTAATTCCCTCTCCAGACACAATGTAGCCTAAGAATGCCATAGACTCAAGACAAAACTCACACTTAGAGAACTTGGCATATAACTCTCTATCTTCTAAAGATTGGAGAACTATTCTGAGATGACTAGCATGATATTCTTCATTCCATTAGTAGATTAGTATGTCATCAATGTAGATGATAAAAAACATATCTAAATAAGGTTTGAATACCCAATTCATAAGGTCCATGAATGTTGCAGGCGCATTGGTCAAACCAAAAGACATGACCAAAAACTCATAATGACCATAACGGGTTCTGAAAGCCGTCTTTAGAATATCACATTCCCTTACCCTTAATTGATGGTAGACAGATCTGAGATCTATCTTAGAGAAACAAATGTCACCCTAAAGTTGATCAAAAAGATCATCAATCCTTAGGAGAGGATATTTGTTCTTGATGGTAACCTTGTTCAACTGACGGTAATCTATACACATCCTAAGGGAACCATCTTTATTTCTTACAAATAAAATTGGAGCGACGCAAGGTGAGACACTTGGTCGAATAAATTCTTTATCTAAGAGATCTTTTAACTGCTCTTTAAGCTCTTTCAACTCTACTGGTATTATTCTATATGGCAGAATAGATATAGGACGAGTATCTGGGAGAATATATATACCAAAGTCTATCTCTCTCTTAGGAGAAACTCAGGGTAGATCATCTAGAAAGACTTCTGGAAACTCTTTTACTACTGAAACTGATTGAATATGAGGTATCTCAACACTCGAGTCATTAACTCGGACTAAGTGATAGACACACCCCTTAGAAACCAACTTCATTGCCTTAAGGTACGAGATGAAACGACCCTTAGGCACTGCTGAACTACTTTTCTACTCTAAGACTGGCTCATTTGGAAATTGGAACATGACAACTTGAGTTCTATAATCAACTGAAGCATAACAGGCATGAAGACAGTCCATACCAAGAATGACATCAAAATCTACCATGTCTAACTCAATTAAATCATCCATGGTACTCTTGTGATTGATAGAAATGGGACAATCACGATAGACTCTCTCTGCTAGAATAGACTCATCAACAGGTGTAGAAACACTGAATGGTTCACTAAGTTACTCAGGAATAACATCAAAATTCATAACAACATATGGAGTTACAAAAGATACTCGCTCCTGGGTCTAGCAAAGCATAAACAGTAAAGTCAAAGACTTGGATCATACCAGTGACAACATCTGGCAAATCCTCTTCCTCTTGGTGACTTTTGATAGCATACAAGCGGTTTGTTCCTCCGTCAGTACCAGAAGTAGCCCTTCTAGGTGCAACTCTGTCTGGTGGAGAAACTGAATAAGACTAGGATCGATTGCCCCCATTACCATTACTTTGTATGTTCTTAAGATGCTCTCTCATAAAATGACTGTTCTGGCCACACTTAAAGCAACCAGTGAAGCCATCACGACGCACCCTTGAGTGGCTCCTACCACACTTAGCACATGCAGGAGTCTTAGTATCCCCTTGTGCCATAGTACCTTGCGAATGCACAGGTCTAGCTCTGAAGTTCTGAAAATTCTGCCTATTGTACTCACATTTGTTCCTTGGTGCAGGTGCACTAGCAGATGATGAAGCAGGTCCTTTCTGCTTATGTTGGAAAGAAGATCAATTCACATTACTCTTTTGCTGCCCGGACTCATTCCCTGATAGCTTAGCCCTCTTATTCTCAAACCCTTATCTATCCCTCAGCTTGTCTTTTTCAACATGTTGCACATGGATCATCAGCCTTGCTATGCCCATGTCACTTATTAGCATGGCTGCCTTACTTTCCTTATTTGGCAGACGAGGCAACCCAACAACGAATAAACTCATCATGCTCCTCATGTCAGCAACCATTTCTTCGTTTCTATTAGCTCACGAGGCTTCCTCATAAAGGCACTCTCAACCATAGGCCAGCTCACAATCAATTACGCGTAAGCACGAGTTAGAAAGAAATTTTTTAGAGATAAAACTCTAACGCACGAAATTAGTATGAAAGAAGTAAGGAATTTCCTAAATGATGCAGCATCCTAATTATATATGTGGCGCGCTTCACACCGATAACTAGGACTCTACAAACATGGCTTCATAGACTCCCTAGGACTCTTGAACTTTGTGCTCTGATATCAAGTTTGTCACGCCCTGAGCCTACACCCTGGGCGGGACTGGCACTCGAGAACCATTGCTGGCCCCAAGCGAATCATTGGCCTGACTTACTTACTCAGCGAAAGACTTAATACAACAAAGACAAGTCAATGCAATAAACTGGAATGTTATAATGGAACATTTAACTTGGCCATTAAGGCAAACTCAAGTCTTAACATAAGATATTTACAATGAAAAGATTAAAGAACTAACATCTGACTATCTATGAAGCCTCTAAAACAACTGAGATGGATGTCGGGACAAACCCCACGACATCCTAATGAACTAATAAAATAACTGAAAGTAATAAAAAGGAGTCCTCCGGAATGCAAGGAGGCTCACCAACTGACTCTGGAGTGCTAACTGGATCAACAATGCGTTGGATGTCAATCCTATATACATGTGTCTGCATAATAATAAGATACAGGCCAACTGGCATCAGTACATTGAATGTACGAGTATGTGAGTTGGAATGCTAAACACAACATATGCTAGAAAAGAATTTGAAGAACTTACCAAGCTCAACTCAACTCAACATAACTGAACTCATTTCAATATAAAGCAGTTTAAAACAAGTGCAATATAAAGAAAAGTTGTTTAAAACGTGATGTCAACTCTGTGTGTATGCAAAGATATATATAACTCTGAGATGTATGTAAAAATAAAAATAAACTGTGTATTTAAAAATACAATTACTTATGTAGGAGTTTCTCTAACCAACAACCATCACGTAAGAGCTATTGTGATAATACAACGTTTTGCCTCACGCTGACAAGGCCGTCTATACCTTACCGAGGGTATAGAACTTGAACTACTAAGTGGATCCACTAGTCTATGCTAAAAGGCATTTCTAACCATGATGGCTACATGGTTTATGGGGGCTGTGAATTGTCTAAACTCTCCCCCATATCGGTGCTCAATACTACTCCCAAAAATGTGATAATAGCTCTTATTTTTTAAAACAAACTTCTTTCTGTGATTTGAGATAATTGCTCAAAAACTTAGCTCAAAGTCTATCTTGGAAATCATAGTTTCCTCTCTTGCTTCATTTAGAAAGCGATTACTCTTTTTGCTGGAAACTAGCTAAAAGGCTCTTTGGAAATCAAGGTTTCCTTTTTTGTTTAAATATGAAAACATTTTACTCTTTGGTAATACATAGTCCCGATATACTTCTGTTGAAGAAATGAACTCAACTTTTTACTTTTTGCTTAACTTGAAAGAAGTCTTTAAACAAAGTCAAAACGTTTGTGAAAGACTTTTGAAAACTTTATAAACTTCTCTTGACTTAACTCTTACTTCTCTTGACCTTGATCTTAACTTTCCTTGAATTGGATTATGGATTCAAGGTTCATGATCTCATGTTTATGGATGATTTCATGATGTTTAGATGTACCATAGAGTGTTGGAATCAACTAGAAAAGATAGGTACATTGCTAAGGAACAAGTACTAAAAGGTGGGAAACTAATGGGGAGAACTTGCGTCCCTGGCGCTCTGAGAGGAGCGGGGCACCAGCCCTCAAAGTTCAGAGACTGACTTGGGGCACTCTGTTTGGAGCGGCACCCCAGAGATCAAAGTTTAGAGAGCCTCTCATGGGGCTCTGAGAGCTGCGACGCCCCAATCCCCTGCCCAGGTGAACTCCGACTTTTCTTGCTCGTTTTTCATCTCTAAACCCTCTAAACTTCAATGGTTCTTTCGCCAAACAATTAGAATCATTTATACCCTCAATATATACTAGATTCAAGCTGATAATACTTCCGAAAATATGAATCAAAGCGCAAGAAACTTCAACAAAACAACCAACAAGAATTCAAATGAATTTCATCAAGAACTCAAAGGATTTACTTTCAAATCAAACATATTTCGCTGAATTGAATCATGATTGCTGCGTGGGTGAACTAACCCAATGATATGTGATCTCACATACCTCATAGGGATTATTCCTTGAAGAAATCCACAGGTTAAACTCGACGATCTTGATAAATCTTGCTTTCTCTTCTCCTTTCTCCTCTTTACTCCTTTCTCCAAGACCTAGCATGAAATTCCGTTTTTCTAAACTGACTAAAATCTGACTTTACACCAATTAAACTCCTAAAAATTAATTAATCAAGTTGGGTAAGGAAAAAACCAAACTACCCTTCTAAAATCCGGTTTTAGACTTTCCTTATTCGAACAACGCAACTTCCAAAGGGCATAACTCACTCATACGAACTTGGAATTGCGTAAACTCGGCGGCGTTGGAAAGATCATTCTAAGAGATTTCCGACCATATCTGGAAGTACACCTAACTCATCTTGAGCTAGAAGTTATGGCCGTTTGAAGTTAACCAAAACTCAACTCATTCTAACTAAACAAAATTTCCAGATTTTCATTCTTTCCAAAAATGACTATTTCCAATTATTAGCTTCTTCATAGTTATTTCAAATTGCAAGATGTTACACTACGGATCGAAAAATGGATTGGGAGAGTGAAAAGCTTACATTTAGCCTCAAGAATGGTGAAAACCAAGTAGGAGTCGCCTGGGGTTCGTTCTTTAACTCTAAAAGTTGAAAAGTGCATAATAAGGTCATTTAGGGGTTTATTAACGACCTTAAGTGGCATCGAGCCCACCACAATAGCCCTCATCCAGCTGTAGCAGCCCCGCCAGAGAGGTGAATTCCAGCGCCAAAGCGGCTAGAACGAAATAGAGAGCTATTTTGAGAATTCCAAAATTCCCATTTCACAATACACCTCTAACCAACGACGCTCAAAAAAATACCCTAGCACTAAGATCGATTCCAGAAGTACTACTCACCCGAATTCAATTCCATAAAGTCATAAGGGATCCTTAACGTCTTAACTATCCACTCATGTAATCAAATTCATTAATAAATCTATCATTTGTTACCATATTTCCCTACACCTTACTGACTCCGATTTCGTCGTAGTTTTTCTGGCCCCAATTCTTTTCCCATTGGCTTTTCCATAACGATGGAAATCAAGTCGTTACAGTAAATACCAATTTACCCATCACTCGTCCCTGAGTGATCAACTTAGGAAAGACTGGCTAAAGTAAGGGTAGAATAGTATCTAAATCATCGAACTACTGGGGATACTTGCATCACAGTCCTTCTTACCGAATCTCATACCCCTTAAGGGTTTCACATCTCCATCCTCAAACCAACAAAATTGAATACCTACACATCCTCCCTTACAATGCCTCAATGAAGTTATCTCAACACTCGAGTGATAAATATTATTGTATGTAAACTTAAATTACAACAAAACGATTCCCAACAACAACCAAAGTTTATCGTACACACCTCTGCCACATGTTATCAAGGATCTTTACAAAAACATTAGAACAAATCCTTTCTCACATAACCATGATAAAATTCTAAATCAATACTCGCTACAATTATAGGTGGGCCTGAAACAACCAACACACACTCATAATACCCAAACAATCATATTTCTTAACAATATCTCCATCCCACAACATAAATTCCCATGAGATTAAGTTATTACAAATTTGATCTTTAGAAATCATATAGTCATCGAGGGATATGTCCAAGCATACAACCCCTCCAACAACACTATTGAAATGCTAGATTTAGTAATTGTAAATTACCTCTTAAGAACAATAGAATTGGACCCAATGATCCCCACATTCAACCACACATAATCGATACATGACCTCGACAACTAGAGCAATATTAAGATTGCCGGACAACCACAAATACGCATGATAGCTCTCCTATAAATTCTCAAAAGCAATGTGGTACATGTATAACCACTAAAATACTTTCACACCTCCAAGACAACACCAATTATGTCATTCAAAATAACCAAATTTTCCCCCTCAACCAAGAGAACTAGGTCCTTTCAAATGCTCAATACCGGATACAATTGATCATTTCTCACCTTGCCAATTCATACCTTGACAAAATACATCACCACGAATGTAGACTCACAATGAAAAATCTGGATTGTAATTTCCACCATATAACACAATCCCTTTCTCTAGTCTTTTTCGATAGTTTTTAACCAATTCGACACACTTGTGACACTATTACCATAGCCACAACAAAATAAATGAAATCACGCATCTCTGAACCCAATTATCTACTCCTCTAAAGATAACTCTTTAGCTTTAAGAATCAAATAAAATATTCTTGCTCTAGCCTTTCTCTAAAGGTTGTATTACATCCCACCATTTTTCTTCATTATAACTCTAGCACTTTACTTTCTATTCGAATGGTGTCCCACCATCTCTTAAAACATTCCATACAACCATGTTACTCACCAAATATTAGAAAACCATAACCTTAGATACTCACAAGTCGTAATTACAATGCAAAATTCGCTTAATCAACAATCTCATTATATAGTTGCATCTCATCACAATTCATCGTGAACTCTTATTACCATTACGCTCAGTTAGCCCTGACTACGCTCAGTTAGCCCTGACTATCACTATGAAGCCAATATTTCATCAACATGACACCTCAAACTCAGGTATACTCATCAAATTTAAAAGACTAACCCAATCTTAGTACGCACTTTCTTACTAAAATCTTCAATTTCCTTCATCCAAATATACTCTATGGAACTTTCTTTATCCACACGCTTGTCATTCTGGTATGAATCTACTCCCTTTATAGACTAAGATAAAATTGTCAGTCCTCATACTACCCTCCTTCTTCTTAGCAAACAAGACAGGAGCACCCCACTTGGAAACAAAAGGACGGATGAACCCTTTATCAAGAAGCTCTTGGATTTGAGTCTTAAGATCTCTTAATTCTGCTGGATCTATACGATACGGAGGGATGGAAATGGGGCGAGTGCCAGTTTCAAAGTCAATGCAGAAATCTATATCTCTATCCGGAGGCATACCAAGTAAATCAATAGGAAACACTTCCTTTAACTCAGACACCACAGGAACAAATTCAATAGAGGGGGACTCAAACTCAACCTCTCAAATATGAGCCAAATAAGCCAAACAACCCTGCCCTACCAATTTCCTAGCCCAGATGGAGGATATGATCTTAGCTAGCTTAGGCTTGTACACCCCTTCCCATTCTAATCTTTCCCTACCAGGGATCTCTAGAGTTACCAACTTAGTATAAAAATTAAGCCCGATATAATAGGGGGACAACCAAGTCACGCCTAAGATTATATCAAGTCAGTCATATCCAGCATAACCAAATCAACCCAAATCTGAAAATCCATAAACACAACAGGACAACACAATATATAAGGGTGACTATGACTAACTCTTCAACTGGGGTAGAAACATGGATGGGGGCATCAAGTATATCACAAACCACATCAAATCATAAGGCAATTGAACAAACACGTACGACTAAGTAGAACCCATACCACACAAAACAATAGCCATCCGGACAAGGACAAGAGCAACACTAGTGAACACTGCATCACACACCTCAAAATCGGTCTTGCCCAAAAAAGCATATAATTGAGCCATGTTATCTTGATGGGCAACCTCTTCGCCTGGCTGCAATTAGGTAAGTTCTTGTAACGACCTGATTCCATCGTTAGGGAAAATTCAATGGGGAAAGAATTGGGGCCAGAAAAACTTTTTGTAGTATTAGATTTTCCCAACCTTGTCCAGATTTAGACAAAATCGGAGTCAGTGGGTCTAGGGAAATATGGTAACAAATGAGAGATATATTAATGAATTTAATTACATGAGTGAATAGTTAAGACATTAAAGATCCTGTACGAGTTTACGAAATTGAATTTGGGTGAGTAGAACTCCCGAAACTGATCTTAGCATGAACGAGTAATTTTTGAGTGTCATGGGAAGATGGTGTTGTGAAATGGGGATTTTGAAATTCTTTAAAGAGCTCACTGGTTCGTGCAAGCCATCTTGGCGGGGTTTTTGTCGCTCTAGCAGGGCCGCTGTAGCGGGGTCAGGGCCGTTGTGGCGGGCTCGATGTGACTTAAGCTAGTTAATAAACCCCTAAATGACCTTATTATGCAATTTTTGACTTTTAGAGCTAAAGAACGAACCCCAGGCGACTCCTACTCATTTTTCACCATTCTTGAGGCTAAAGGTAAGTTTTTCACTCCCTGAATCCATTTTTCGATCCGTAGAACGTAATAGAATGGGTGAATATTGATGGAGGAGGGTTTTGATCTAGAATTTATGGTGGAAACAACCCTAATTCAGAATTAGGATCTTGGGTTTGGTCTAGGGTTATTGGGTTTGTTATAATCCGGATAATTAGACCTTTAATTATTGACCCTTGCGTATATTAATTGTTTGTAGACCTAGAACAAGCGGGAAGAATCCGGAAAGCGAAGATTCAACTGCCTTAGGGGATTCAAGCTTCGATTCGAGGTTGGTGATGGTTGTGATTCTATGATTGTGTGATGTACGTTTATTTTTGCTTCATTATGATACATGTATGTATGCGAATTTTGCATTCTTGATCACACTTGTTGAAAATGAGGATAATTGAATAATTGTATGCCATGAATCACCTCTTGTTGTATGATTGTGAGAATATACAATGTGATTGTGATTGTGGTTTGTTGAATGGGCAGGTGTCACGATCCGACACACTAATTGGGATCGGTTGCCACATTTCGGTATAAATAACTGGGATCGATTGCCACGTTTTGGCAAAAATATGGGATCGGCTGCCATGTTCCGGCACACTAACTTGGATCGGGTACCATGAACCGGTATGTTAACAGTTTGGGTTTGGGTTCCATGAGAGGACCATTGAATTGGGTTCCGTGAGAGGACCATTGAATTGTGTTGTGTATCTACTTGTGATGAGTTCGTTCATATCTAATGATGATTGATATTGGAAGACAGTATGTTGCTCCAAATTGATATAACTGTGATATGTGAGACTAGTAAAGTTGTTCATTATTCGTATATGTTGATGATATTGTATATGTTCGATATGTGCATTTGATTATATTGTTGTATTGACTAATGTATGTTACAGTCAGTGGGATAGCCGCATGATCCTACCAGTACACGGTGGTTGTGTCTCATACTGCACTTGCTCTTATTTTTGTTGAGTACAGGGCATCTTCCGGCGACTATTGACAAACCTCGCTTAGAATATAAGTGATCGCCGATTCGAATTCAAGGGTGAGCCAGTTCTTCCAGGCAGCCTTGAGTTCTTTTTTTGTTTAGTCCATGATACGCTCAAATTACACCTCCCTAAAGAAGTATAAGCGATCGTTATCAAGTAAAGAACCCAACTTGTAGGTTGGGGTCGATCCCACGAGGAAAATGGTTTAGACTTTACTTTAACCAACAATTATATTCAATTAGCCAAAGTATTTCCAGAAACAAGTAATAAAAAGGGGGGATTTGTGAAACAAATTGTAAGAATTCAACAAGTAATCAGTAAACAAAAGTCAATTTCGGTTGTTATCAAGATGAGAAAATTAACTAGGCTATACATGTTCACCACAAGCTCATAACTCAGTAATCCTAATAACAGCAACCTTTTCCTAGTGAATCACATGCAAAGTGATAAGTTAGGTATCTCTAAATCCTTGGTCCGGCATCTAGAGAATTTCACCCCGCACCTTGGTCTGGCTACGTGTGTATAATTTACTAACCCTTACCTTTACCTCATATTAGACATCATAAT
>JAJOOD010007244.1:0-27367 GCA_029582525.1 Solanum tacnaense | reverse complement strand
AAAAATAAAATTTTGAAGTTTAAAATATTTTTTAAAAACAAACTTAATTTTTTTTTTTTGAGGGGGTGGGGGGTGGTAGGGGCTGGGTGGGTGGGGTGGGTCGAGGTAGGGGTGGAAAAAAAGAAATTTTGAAGTTGAAAATATTATTTTAAAATAAATTTCAATTTTTTTTGGGGGGTGGAGGGGCTGGTAGGGGGTGGGTTGGGAAAAGAAAATACGACCCTACCCTTTTGTATTTTAATTTCTTCTTTTTTTTAATTATAAAATACGTGTAATTTTTTAATTACGTGGCAGCCACTGAGTGGCTCAATAAGCCACGTAGGAGCGTTTGTATATCACACAATTTGGCTGTTGGATTCGCGTGTTTTTTGTTTAAGAATTGGATAGTTAAAGTGCCTACTTGTGCACTATGAAAATTAGAGATCATACTTAAAATTTGAAGTCAAGTTTAGGGTCTAATTTATGTATTATGCCATTTACTTATGATGAAATTCAAGTTCCCCAATAGTGAGGTCACTTTCATGTGACGAAATCGAAAAAAAATATTTTGTGACTTTACTAATATGATAATTTTGTTTGTAAAGCTAACAATTTTATTTTGACTACTTCACTTGATGATGAAAGTTTCCAATTGCGAGGTCACTTTCATGTGACAAATATAATTTTGTGATTTCACTTTCAATATATATATATATATGACATTAAACAAGAGATTGTTATTTGCCATATTTTATTTAAAAATAAGGATAAAATTTAAATTTATTCTTTTTAGTGAATCATATATTTTCTAAGTCTAATTGAGGCTCTTATCACACCCCAAAGTATTTATCAAAAAATCAAATCTAATCATTTTTATAATATGAAGTTAATAATATATGTTATAAAACTAAAGCAAAATAAGACAAGAAATATAGAAGATGAGAGCAATAGAAATAGAGAGACAATAGATGAGAGCTTTACTTATTCTCCTAAGTATTCAAATGTTACAATATGTATACAATATGAACTCTTATGCTTCTATTTATAATGTTATATAGAGGCATACCAAAGGTTTCATAAACATAACATTAATCATGAAGATGATGGAGGAGGTTATGGAGGTGTAAGGTTACAAGAATGATGATCATAAAGGTGGAAGTAATCTAAATAATCGGGGAACTAATTGAGATAATTAGTGATAGTAATTTCTTGGTGTAGTGAACATCCACACCATAATATTTTATAACACTCCCCTTGGATGTCCATATATAATATTCCTCGTTAAAAACTTATTAGGCAAAAACCTTGTGGGAAAAAAATCTAGTGAAATAAAAAGAGTACACATATCTTTTAATACGCTTTGAATGTTGCCTCATTAAAACCTTACCAGGAAAACTCAATTGGGATAAAACCATGGTTGAGGAAAAGAGTACAACACACAATTTTCTCCCCCTAATAAAAACTTTACTTGATATCTCGAAGACAGTGTATTCCAATCTTATATCACTACTTCTCAAATATTGATGTTGGCAATCCTTAGTGAATAAGTTTACAAGATTATCACTTGAACGGGTCTTTGAACGTCTGTCTCACCATTTTGTTGAAGATCATGTGTGAAAAAGAATTTTGATGAAATATGCTTTGTTCGATGTGCTTTGATTGTATCCTCCCCTCAATTGAGCTATAGATTATTTTTGTATATGGTGGCTGGATATCCTTTTCCAAAGGAAAATCTCAATCACATATTTTCTTAATATGATAGATCATAATTTCAACTAAACACACTCCGACTTACTTCATAGATCAATATTATTTATGCATAATTTGAAGAAGTGGTTACTAATATTTGATTCTTTGAATGCCAAGATATTGTTGTGCCTCCATATGTAAACAAATAGTCCATTTGTGATCAAGCTTTTTATGGGTCAAATAAATATTCTGCATCTATATAATCAAATCATTTCTGACTCAGAGATTGATCATTTCACTTGTATTGAAGCTCATCTTTTCTTCTCAAAGAAAATCAAACATCTTCTATGTGTTGAGTCACTTGCTTTGTTAGTTTCTTGGCATAACTTGAATAATAACATTACAATCCCCTCACATAACTTTCATTATGTATATCAAATAATCTTCTAGCATTTGCATAACCAGTAATCTGCAAGTGCACCAATTGTACTAACACATGATATTTTTTAATCATTTTCATGAGATCGAAAAGATTCTTTCTTTGTGTTTAAGCAATCTCAAATCCATCGGGTACTCAATGGAATTATTTTAAGACATTTTAAATCCTTCAAGAATTTTCATATAACCTTCATTGTCTAGTTAGACATAATAACCATTCATTATACATATTCAAGTATTTTATCTATTATCATACTGAAACAAGTCTCATTGCATCCACCACTGGAGAGTATATCTCCATTTAATAATGTCAAAACTTTTGCAAAAACTCTTTATGCCCCGAGGCACAAACCACACTTTATATCTTACAGTTATACTTTCACACAATGATTCATTTAATTTGTACCCCATTGACATCATATCCTGAATTATGAGCTATAGTTCAAAAACATTACTTTTCTAAGTGAAACAAAATATACTTGAATAATGCATTTTATTTGGCCAATTATTTATCTGTCCACACTATATGACAAATTTGAATTCAAGATCCTCGTAATCATTTATAGCATTGAGTGCTACTTCATATCAAAATTATCGTCGACAGTCATTTGACTTGATCCCAATACGACATAACTTATTGAGATCTATTCATTTTTCATCATTTCAGGTATCTGAACCTTTGCCAAGGTTTTATGAAGTGTTTGTTAGCTCGTAGTGCTCTTTCAAAGCACTTACCTCATTATCATGACCATTTTGATAATTTGTTCATCTCCTTCCTCAATGAATTTTACGTTTGGAATCTATTGGTATATCACACTTCTGGCGTACCATAGACTCTGTCCTTCAAGGGTTATTTATTGGATTATTTGCAGCTTAATTAAAATATTGGGTCAGCAAATACATCTGGTGAATTATTTGCAACATTTTGCAAATGAATTATCTGTTGAACTTCAAGTTCACATATTTTTAATGAGGATATAGATAATTTACCCCACACATAATTTTCAGCTACTAAACACATCTCCCCATAATGTTAGGAAATTTAACATTTACACCCAACCTCATGTGGGGATCCATCTTTGTGCGTGGTGGAGCAATACAATCATATGTGCGCATATCAAATTTTTAGATGAAAATTATTTAGTTCCTGACCTTGTATCAATTGTGATGGGAGAACTTGCTGGCTTGATGCGTACATGTTACATAAACTCACCTCATACCAAATTTTATTTGAGAGATTTGTTCTTATGACCAATGGTCTAGCTATAATTTGAGGCAAACAATTTCTGCTAAACCAACTAGTATTATCAAACATAATTTTATGGTTTGAAACTGTTCTCTTAATTTAACAATTCGAGCACCTGGGTCACCATAATTCTTTTTCAATTAAGAGTTAGCATTGTAAGGAGCGGCTACAAGTGTCACCTCAAAACATTCAAACATTTTAAGAAGTCTTTCCACATAATGTTCGTGTGACAACATTATATCATCTTCACTCATTATAACTTTAACTCTCAATATCATATTTACTTCACCCAGATCTTTCGTATCAAAATTAGTAAACAAAAACAATTTGGTACTTTTCACAATATTTAAATTTATACCAAATATAAGCATGTCATCAACATATAAACATATTATCACATAATCATTGTCTACCATTTTAGTAAAAACACATTTATCCTCTTCAACAAAAGAAAATTTGCCTCTCAATAAAACTTGATCTAATTTTTCATATCACTATTTAGGAGCTTGTTTTAGACCATAAAGAGATTTAATTAGGCATAATACATAAACATGACTCTTAACTTGGCTTCAACGGACAACTATGTCCTCTAACTTTGAGTGTGCACAAGTAGGCACTTAAACTTGTATAAAATTGAACAAGTAGACACACATGTCCTACATGACATAATACACGTAGGACTCCATGTAGGACACAAAATTGCCATGTAGGGTGCCATGTAGAACGAATGTGTCTATTTGTTCAATTTTACATAAATTTAAGTGCCTACTTGTGTCCCAAAGTTAAAGGTCATAGTTATCAACTGACGCCAAGTTAAGGGTCATGTTTATTATGCTGATTTAATTAATTTACAAACTTTATTTTCTTGTAATCATATTATATATCTGTACATTTTAAACGTGTGTATAAAATAAGAGCATAAATGAATAGTTTCAATTGAATTCATTGAACTCGGACTAAATTCTACATATGTAGAATATTAAGGGCAATTTTCTTTACAAATATCCAATTGTAACATACACATACATATATATTTTTCTGGAGTGTATGTCATTCATAATTGAACTTTAGTTCAATGTGTTACACCCACTAGTCATAAGAACTAGCACTATACAAGTAATACATATATATCTGTCATAAAATTCAAGTGGATTCACTACTTGA
Source organism: Solanum tacnaense (assembly GCA_029582525.1). NCBI lineage: Eukaryota > Viridiplantae > Streptophyta > Magnoliopsida > Solanales > Solanaceae > Solanum > Solanum tacnaense. The sequence goes on along the minus strand of JAJOOD010007244.1, from coordinate 22,851 downwards.
AATAAAGCTCAGCAAGTTTCTTGAGAGTTTCGAAAACGCTTGTGAATGGGTTGAATTGAACAGGGCGTCTCAACTCTAAATCAGGAAATTGGTTGTTTAGAGCTTGTTGCATTCCGGACATGGACATCATTGCTGATAGCTGACTGGTAGTCTTTACCTCACAGTCTTGTGGAGTGTCTTTGATTTTGCTCGGATCATATCCGAAACTAGCCAAGTAGTTTTTGTACTTCTCAATAAATTCTGGTCCTGGATTAGGCGTCCTCGAGTATATCTGATTGAGGAGAGAAAAAAGGCATAATCAGTTACTCATTCGGATAAATTATGTGCTATGTAAATCAAGCAATTTTGAGAGTTGTAAACTGCAAATTCAGGCTTCAGTAATATGTGAATAATATCGGATAGCAATTTCATAACAGCAACCTATGAACCAATAAATGAAATGTACCATGAGTTTCCTTTATGGTACCGGAAAGAAATTTCAAAACTCGCGACCCAACGTGAGTCTCTGCACCTTCTTACACGGTAAAAGAGAAATACTGTGATGAATTCTAGGGAACCAGCCAACCGGCTGCCTCAACGTTCTCCTCAGAAACCCAGCACCCAACTAGCCATTGGCAACTCAGCACTCTCCTGGGTGCCCCAGTGTTCAATTAAGCAATAAGCAGTGGCCAAGCATGACTTATTCAAACAGGAGATTGATTATCATAGGTATGATCGAAAAGTATATTATTCGAATGAAGTATATTTCATCAGTTCAACGTGCATTAGACGAACACAGCAGAACTTGATTATACACTTAATCGAAATAGAGAGTGTGTTCAGTATGGAGGGAAAAAATCAAATGTTTTCGAGTTTTCTCATGTTGGGTTGGTCGAAATTTTTGAGAACATTTTCTCCAGGAAAACAAGTTCCTTAAAAATGAGTAAAATAACTTCCCTAGAGGAAGTAGGGAAAACAAATTTCACAGGTGACATTCCACATTGATTGTCTCCTTCCCACCCTCCAACACACCTCGTCTTCACCCCACCTTCGTAGCCTCCATCCCCACCCCATCCCCACCCACACCCATACCCCCACCCACACCTCCTATAGTATTTGTCTAAATAATATGAAAATGCTTTAGGATAATATTTTTTTATTTATGTACCAAACACAAGAAAATAAGTAAGAAAACCACTTATTTTCATGTAAAACATTTTCCTTTGTACCGAACACACCCAGAATGTCATAATGAGTTATGTGGACAGCTTACGCATCAAAGATTGAAGTTCAAAGTTGTACGTAGTAACAGAAGGCAGAAGCTTGGGCCTTCAAAAGCTTCAAGCCTGCCATCACTCTCATGAAGGAAGCCTTGTAATTTTTTTCTTCTTCTTGTGTAATGTTCAATTGAATCAGATATAGATTTATACTGTGTTATAACTTATATCGTGCAAAGTTGATATCTTTGCATCTTCTTTTATAATCACAAATGCCTCTTCCAGCATTCTTATAACAATACTAGACATTCAAACACTCATAGGTGGATCCAGGATTTGAACGTTACAGGTTCGAGTTTGGGATCATACCATAAACATTTGATTTACTGGATTTGAAATCTATCATCTCTACTTATTTAGTGCACATCTTAACATATATACAGGGTATGAGCCAAAACTACTGGGTTTGGATGAACCCATATATAGTTCACTAGATCTGCTCCTGCAAGCACTAACATCAACAAATACATTAATCAATCCTAGTTCACATCATATATCCGTAATTATAAAATGTATCTACTGTTACGCCCATCCAGTGTGATACCTGTACAATGTACCTCTTTTACGTAAGCTGTAGGCTATGCTAATGATATCTAAAACATCCCCACATACTAAGTCTTGATACTTAGAAAATGGACCCAATATCAGAAGGTCCGAAGGGAGTGGCTGTATCCATGTCTTCATACAAAAGAAAAGTTTTTCTTTCTAATTTGCTCAAGTAAAGAAATGGATCTTGAGCCTAACTCAACCGCAAAAACTAGCTCAAGAGGTGAGGATTGCCCAAACCATATAACGAAACCACCTATCCCATAATTGACGGATGTGGGACTTCTTTAACAGCTCCCTATTATGCTATTGCTTAGTTGGGATATTTCATTGATTTAAAGGCATAACAGCACTAAACATTTGATATGTAAGAAACCATCCACATATAACTACTATTGTTATGCCACATTTTGTATCTTTTGTAATTTAAAAGCTGTACAAAACTAAAAAGTTATCATAATCAGTTGCAATCAGTGCGAAGTTATCATACTGAAAGAATTGATTACCTGAACGAAGCTTTTATCTTTAGCTCCAGAAACCAGTGCGAAGTTATCATAATCAGTTGCAATCACATCATAAGGCTCCTTGGGGATGAACGGCAGTGTAGGAAACCTAAGGTAACACTTTTCCCTAATCATTTCTTGCCTTTCTAGATCAGTCTCATCTTTCTCCTTATCCTCCTCATTAAGGCATTGAACCCTTCCTCTTATGCCTGTAATGTAGCCATCGGGTCCTCCATGAACGCAAAATGTGTCTACTTGGATAGCAGGTGCATTCATATCAACAGTGTAAATGCCCTGAAATAATTTGGAATAAAGACAGATTATGCAAAACAAGACATCTTCAACTATGAGTGTCCAAGAACCGAGGAACCCAAAATATCTTCAAAAGACAGCAAATAAAGGCGCGATTTTTCAGGTGTTAACACTCTCAAACATTCACCTGTGTGCAGTGGCAATCTTCTTGACCTTGTCCAGCAAATCCACGTTTAAGGGAAGCTACTTCGAACCATCTTCCAGAATACCTGATTGGATCAAAGTCTTTCGCTGTCATGCCTCGCATCATCATCAGCTTTCCACCATCATTTTCCTTCTCCAAAGGAAGTGTTGGCATGCTGTCCGCGACATTTGCAAGTTGGAACACACTGTTGTAATGAGGAAGGTCTGCTGCAAAAGCCTACCAATAGAAAGAAGATACACATGAAAGTTTAACAAATATTTCTGGAATTTTCTCTTTTAAGTTAATTTGTAACAGAATGCATTCCCAAAGGTCATATGCTATCCATAAAATTATCTTTGCTTAATATAAAAGCATCATTTTCGACCTTCAGTTTTCACAACCATTCTATTAAATCAACCAAATACATATGTTCAGTACCACTTTTGTCTCTGGAATTAGGAGAGAAAATATAGTAAAGATACTAACCATGTTACTTGGAGAGAGACATAGGATTGATGTCGCAAGACCTGAAATGACATGTTTAACCTCAACCTTACCAAATATAGGACATTCAGTGCAGCAGGCAGACACCACTTTCACAGGCAACCCCCTACAAGGACCGACGAACAATCCTCATTACATGAAGAATGGGAATGTTTTGGAAGGAAAAAAGAATCTTTGAGAAAACATCAGCCATATAAATATAATACGTAAACTAAGCTGGATGCATTACCCTGCTTGGCCAGTTTTAGGTTATTGATTACTGCAGGAAACAAGAGCAAACAAGCAATGCCTTTTGTTGGACTACACCTCAAACACACCAAAAGGTATCAGACAACGAAATATCCTATTGGATATACTTTCTATTCAGAGGTGTAGTTCCATTAAAGGAGGAATTTTTGTGTACTGAAATAGGACTAATTTCCACGGGTACCTACTCCTCCCACCAGGACAGGTACCGGATAGCTCTTTCCACTAGGGAAGAATCACCTAGTATATTTGTCTCCGATGAATTTGAACCTGCGACCTCATGGTTCTCAGCCCACTTCATTGACCAGTAGGCCATGACCGTGGGTGCTTGTATGATGATCAAGCAACTTTCAATCCTTTGACTCTAAGAAGACCTCATTATGATAAACTATTTCTATTAATACGCTTGAGATTTGAGAATGTAATGTAATGCCCATTCTCATGTCATCCTTACTCTTTGTCCAATCAGATCATGGGATCAACTAAATGAACAAGCAATATTACTTAGAATGTGGCTGATATAGGAAGACTTAGATTGTTGGTTAAGAAGAATATGTATTTTCCCAAGTACTAAAATTAGCGGATGAGCTATTCACTCATTTCTTATGCATACGGATGTCCACAAAATGGTATCAAAAGAAACAACAAAATTTATACTTGAGAAACTAATAAATAAAAGGTTATTGTTTAGCATCAGAGTTTAAATGGAGAAACATGATCAGGTTTAGGATTTATATAACCGACTCCAACTTGGTTGAGACTGAGGCTTATATTGGAAGCTAAAAGTGCTTATTTTATCAAAGTTAGGTATTTGATATCGATTTTAGGGGAAAAATAAGTGTTTGAGTAACTGATTAATCAAACACAAATTGCTACTCTCGAAAAGTACTTTTTTCGAAACGCATTTCTTCAAACAAGAACATTTTATAAACTTGGTCAAACAGACTATTTAATTATTGTAAACCTAAATAAAAAAGTTCAAACAGACTCACTAAAATATGACATTCTTCCCTTGGTTATGGCATTTTAGCTTAAAGATTTCGAATTGCAGCTTTCTCTTTTCCTCATTTTCTTTCCTTCAACTATATTGGGTCTGATTTCAGTACAAATTCTTCGGAATTTAGAATTTGCTTTACTTAATTCTGAACAAACACAACCATAAAGGATACTATTTTAACAGATCACAGCAGTATAATTAGAGAATATAATTGTTGAGATTTGAGAATGATAAGGAAAAAAAGAGTGGAGATTATACCTGGGTTTTGATGGATATTGTGATTGAACCAAAATTGGAGGTGATTGTTGGGCCACTAAATTATAGCAAAACATTGTGTTCTTGATTATACAGCAACTTCACTTGAGCTGTAAGCCAATTATTAAAACACTTGTGTGCCAATTGTGTTTGTAGTTTCCTTGTTAGCATGTAACAAAAAAGTGTTACCACACCCTTTTTCTCGACTCATCTTTGTTTGTTCACTATACTAAAAATAGTTATATGATAATATTTGTTTAATTTAAAAAAAATTAAAAGATAATTTATCTTTTTATGTTTGCTTTATCTTTATTATTAAATACTATTACATCTAATATATTTCCCTAAACATTACATTTAATATATTTAAAGGGTAATATAGTAATATTACTCTTTTTATTTATTGTTTCTTAAAATGTGTGTCAAGTTAATATTATCTCCGTCCACTTTTAATTATCATGTTACACTTTTCGAAAGTCAATTTGACAAATTTTCAAAGTTAAATTAGATTATATTAATTCAATATTTTAAACCAAAAAAATACATATTCAAAAACTATACGAAATAGTGCTATAAATTGCAACTTTTTTCATATCAATATGATGAAAAAATATATCGTAAAATGTTAGTCAAAGTTTTTATAGTTTGACTCTAAAAAAGGAAACTATGACAATTAAAAATAAATCGAAAGAGTAGTTGACAACTATTATTAGACGAAGGAAAGAAGTTTTTAAAATTATAAATAATTTAATAATAAACTATTTTTTCTTATATTAAATTAAATAATTTATAGTCATCAATAACAAAAAAGTATTTTATATTATAAATTTCTAAAGATTTATTTTTTCTTAAAAATTTATGTCAAGTCATACAATATCAACGGAAAAACTGCTTCTCTCGTGAAGAGTTATAATAGTGGGTGTTTGACCTTATTTTATTGTGAATTTTCTTAAACAATATTTTTTTATTTTTTAAATGAAAAATGATATTTAATTGACAGACCAACAGTTGTTGTTGGAAGGCTTTTTTTTTTTGTGTGTGTGTGTTTTCTCCAAAGAAAAAATAAATTCTATTACATGAGAGATCGAGGAGAATGAAAATTACACAAGTTTACAATTTATTTTTTGTAACTTTATTGATATAGTTGGTGAAATTTAATAAGAAGAAATATATTTTGTAATTACTAACACGACAATTTTGCTTGCTTGCGAATAATAATTATTTTGACCATGTCACTTGATGATGAAAATTGCTCCACAGTTGTACAGTAGCTTTCACGTGACAAATTATAATTTTCTGACTTTACTATACAAAAAGTACATATTTATAAGATATTTAAAAAGAAATTGTAATTTTTCATATTTAAAATTCAACAATAAAATTTTAAAATATCTTTTAGTAAATTCATAGATTACCTATCTCCTGTCCTTATCACGCCCCAAAATATTAAACAAAAATTCAAATTTAAACATTCTAGAAATCAAAATAAAAGTAGTATTACTCTAGAACTAAATAGTAGGGGTCATTTGGTTCAACAATTAAATTATGCAGGGATCTATATAATATAGAAATTTGTAATGTGGAGTTAATAATATATGAATTATACAGTGAGAATTATTAATGCATGTTTAATCATTTTAAGATTTTTAAAACATATATTGCAAATACTATACTTTTATTCGATGGTCTATCTCCCATAAAATAACTATCTTCATTTTAATTTGTTTATGGAAATTTAAAGAATAAAGATTTTTTTTGAATTTTTGGTTTTAAATTAAAAATATGTCAAAATGTGAAATAATTTGAGGTCTTATTACATGTCATTTGAAAAGTTAAGAAGCCTCAAAAACAAAAAGAGATATTTTTTTAAATAAATTAAAAAGAAAAATAAGATAAATAAATTGAAATGAAGCCTGCTAAGGCATAAAATTAAAGAGCATTTGGTACATACTATATATCTTTTGACAACGGTTTCTTTCTAGCTTTTCATGTGACATATTTAAAATCATAATAAATAATATTTTGATACATTTGACATATTTAGTTTACGATTACAAAATTAAAATATTATTTTATTTAAAATATTTATATATTTTTTTTATTATGGAAAGGTCTACTAAAATGTGGTAGGAAAGTTCCTCTGTGTTCTTGCACCCAAAAGGAAACAAAACGGAAAAACTTCATACTATAGTTGTCCGCCGTCAACGAAAATATTTTCAGGTAAATTTTTCTATAAAGTTTATATTTATACATTTGTAAATTTTTTCATTAAATCTGTTCCTTGTTAGCATAATAAGGATAAATATGACATTTTTAATCCTAATATATTTTTCTGCTTGTTGGGTCAGTTGCCTTGCATTGGGTTTGGATTATTTTGATGTTACCTTTGAGTTTTTTTTTTTTTTTTTTGTCAAATAAATTTAAGATAAAATTTGTATATTTGTCACTTTTTTTTAGCTGTTTATCAACTTCTTGAGATTGTCTGTTCATTAGAATTTATCTATTCTAATATGTTCTTTTATGTAAGAAGCTGGATTCGGTCGAGCCCAATAACTTTTACTTAAATAGAGTATTTGAATCAAGAAGTTTGTTGAATATATACAAGTTTTGATTTAAAACCTAGTTATAATCACTTATAGTCATTATTCTTAAATTCAGAATCCATAAAGTTAAAATTTTGGCTCCGGCTCAGTGCAAGATGGTCCTTGTGCAAAGGCGGATCCATTGTCAAATATTTGTAGATTTTTAATGAACTTTTTAATTACTCCCTTCTTCTCAATTTTGTATGAGTTAGTTTGATTTGATACGAAGTTTAAGATAAAAGGAAGGACTTTTGAAACTTGTGGTCTAAAATAAGTCATATATATTTATGTGGCGAGAAATCATTTCATTACGGATAAAATGAGCACGTTAAAGTTAAACTGTTACTAAATATATACATTCTTTTTGGGACTGGTTAAAAATGAAAGTAAGTCATATAAAGTGGAACAACAAAGAGTAATACATATACAAGGCATGCCTGAAAGCTACTTCGTTCACATGAACCATAGCTCCTGTCTCTATACTATGAACTTCTTGCTTGTAAGAAGTTATGTTGTTACAGTTATAAACATTTCTTTTTATGTTGTTTTCCTTAGTTAGTGGAATGCGAAAGGGGGAGGTTTTGGGATTAACTGAGAGGGAGATATTGCGAGTTTGAATCTTGCTGTTTACTCTACTTTATGTATTCATGCGTTATCTAGTGTGTCTCGAAAGGGAAAAAATGAAATTGTGTTAGATGATGAGAACGCGTTAGGTTTTTATGTGGTGATTGTTTTTGCAGACTTTACATCCTGAAGTACTTGCTGCAAGCAGAGTTTCTCTCATTGTTAGATAATGGCTGTTTGTGGTTCAAGAACTTCTCATATTGGCCATTTTGTTGGTAATATGGCTGCTAGGCGCCTGCATTATGGATTGGCGGTAAACAATAGTAGCGTATCTTACAGCAATAGGAGCATTGAGAATGTTAGAAAAGCCAACATTAGTTTGAGAAATAAAGGCCAACCTCACAACTTCATGTTATCTCATTATTTTACAACTAGTGTTGCAAAGAGGAAGGGACATTACAGTTGGTATGAAGGATTTGGATTAGAAGGTTTTCGCGTTTTATCACTTGCACGTTTCTCTTCTGGAACTACTGCTCCCGGCAGCCTGTCTTCTGATAATACTAAGGGAAAGGAACAAACTGTGAGTACTGTTGATTCTTCTGAAGGAAAGATACATCTGAAGCTGAATTCGGGATCATTTTACCTGCCTCATCCTGCTAAAGCAAAAACTGGTGGGGAGGATGCTCATTTCATTTGTGATCCTGCACAAGCTATAGGTGTAGCTGATGGAGTCGGTGGATGGGCTGATCTTGGTATTGATGCAGGGGAATATGCCCGTGAGTTAATGTCTAACTGTATGTCTGTGATACAAGAGGAACCTAAGGATTCCGTAGACCTTATCAGGGTCCTGGAGAAAGCTTACATGAGAACAAAAGCAAAAGGTTCTTCAACTGCTTGTATCGTTGCACTCACTGATGATGGTCTTTATGCCGTTAATTTAGGAGACAGCGGATTTATGTTGGTTAGGCATGGATCTCTTATATTTAAATCCCCTGTACAACAGCACGGTTTTAATTTTCCATATCAACTGGAAGGCAGCAGTGCTGGTGATTCGCCTAGCTTGGCCCAAGTGTTTAAAATTACAGTAGCTCCAGGAGATGTTGTAGTTGTTGGTACAGATGGGCTTTTTGACAATATATATGATGCAGATATCATGGAAGTTGTGGTTCATGCTCTGGAAGCAGGCTTAGCGCCACAGATGACAGCTCAAAAGATAGCAGCATTGGCACAGCAAAGAGCAATGGACACAACTAAGCCGTCACCTTTCTCTGATGCAGCCAAAGAGGCCGGATTTGAGTACCACGGGGGGAAACTTGATGACATAACTGTAGTTGTTTCTTATGTAACTAACAATGCCAATCCATAATGTGATAGAGTTTTGAACTTTGAGCCTCACACATTGAGGTTTTTGAAGTAGGGGTGCAGCTGACTGTGAGTGATACTAGGCTGAAGGAGCAATTCGCCTAGTGGTGCTTCTTGATCCGTCAAGTGTTTTAGTTCCTAGATTAACAGTACGGAAGCATGTCTATATGTTGTATACGATGACCTAATTGATAAATTTTTCTTGTTGAGATTGATGGATACAAAGACACTGTTCTTTAAAAGTAATGTTTCTGCCTGTGTGGTTTTGTTTTGTAAGCTAAGTGGGCTCTGTTATGATTTCTAAAAAGCTATTGTTTATAAAAACAACTTCCACCTTATTTAGTAGAAAAAAATTTGAAGGACCAGCGTATTTTTGTCGTTTATTCGAATAACTAATCTCGATACTATTATCCCACCCTTTGGTAAGGTCGTAGGAACTAATTGCTGCTGCTGAAATTATAACAGGGTTATGCCTGTGATTCTGTGAATAAGGTTGGAAATTGAAACAATGAATGATATTAGTATATATTATTCCTGGACAACAAATGTCATCCACCACATACATCATCTTCATCTTTATTGAATCACAATGACTGGTATATTTTCTACTTTTTCTCAGGAAGTTTCTCTAACAACTCCGGAATGACATCGAAAAGATCACCCACGAGTCCATAATCAGCAACCTGCAGTTCAAAGAAAGCAACGTTTTCAACATGGATTCCCATATAAGTCAACTTCTAGACGGGGACGACTCATTGCCAGTTCAAATAAATTGTCAAAAGCACCAAGATATTAGGCCGCAATGTGTTTTCTTGTGGCATGTATGTTCGTTGTGGTATTATAGCATCCTGGCGTTCCAAAAATAACATAATATAGCCTGGAAAAATTACAAATCTAATAGAGAAAACAGAAATTTTTGACAAAAGAGTAAGTCAAAAATACATAAATGAACTCTTAGCAGACAAATTTGCTAACAAAAATTCATATAAAAAAGGTAGTCTTGATGAAAAACTTATTCAAGAATTTTTGACAAAACAAAAAAGTAAAGAACTAGAACAATCTAGTAAAGAAACCTTGGAAGAAAAAACCGAATTAGAACAAATCAAAAAAGAAGAAAATCCTGAACATAAAAATGAATGAACTAGACGAACTAGTTTAAGTTGTCTTCCTCTTTTTGTATGTGCCACATGATTCTGCACATTTCAGCCGGTTTGATATAATTTTGTTACAGGTAAGATATGACACTTCGGTCTAACTCAACCCCAAAAGCAAGCTCATCAGGGGTTAATTGCCCAAGTCCTATCAAGAGACCACTTTCCCAACCAATGTGTGCTCTAACACTCCCTTCACGCTGAGGCTCAACAGAAGTGTGGACAATATAACATGGGGCCCCAAATAGGGAACAACTTAGCTCTCATACCATGTAAGATGACACTTGAGGCTAACTTAATCCCTGAAGCTAGCTCATGAAGGGAGAGAGTTGCCTAAATCTATATAAGGAGACTACCAATCTGCTCACCAACCAACATGGGACTCTAACCCACTCTAACATAAATAACTATATTAGGTTGGATGAAGAGATGAAGGTGAGCCGAGGGTCATCAGTTATTTCCGTTTCTAGCTGAGGTAAAATTGGATGGCATGTCCACTACGTCAACTTCTTAAGTTGCTCCAAAATTTCAAAGAAATATATTCTGTTTTACTTCCCTAATAACTGACAATAAATAACACATATTTTACTTATTGGGAATGTAACTGATAAATCGGAACTTCATCAAAGCAGTAAACCAGTGAGTTTGTATCTCCGTCACCCTCCCTCTCGATTATGTGAAGTAACATAAGAGTGAGAAAAGGGATCATGTAATGCATGTGAGAGAGAAAAGAAACACATTGACCCTTACCTGGAATATGGGGGCATCTGCATCTTTATTTACAGCAACAATGACCTTGGAATCTCTCATGCCTGCTATGTGTTGAATTGCACCAGAAACACCAAATGCCATATACAATTCTGGGGCAACAATTTTCCCAGTTTGGCCAACCTGAAATAGAGAAGGACAAACAAAAACTACATTCAAAAAAGCTGACAAACATGAAAAATGGTGGGGCTGTCATTATAGTTCCAGTTTCTTGAAAACAAAATTTCGGAGAGACAAACACCACTACTTAAAAACTATTTCAAGTATTTTACTTCACAAAATTTTTGTGTCTGACTTGTTATACCATAAATATGACTTGCTTAGATGAAAGAAATGATATTAAAGGCAACAGGTTACTACGGTTTACAAAAGTGAAAATCCATTTAACATTTCTGAAGGCAAGTAATTGAGTCACCTGAAGCAACAAGTATGTCTAGTCTTACCTGGAGATCGTTGGGAACAAATCCAGCATCCACTGCAGCACGAGTGGCACCAACTGCACAACAGATGTAATCCAATTTAATGAACAAATGAAAGCAGATTGAAATCAGAATTATGCAAGTTATTGCTAAGAAATGGGAAGTCCTTTTGAATTTGAAATATGTTAAGGATAGATTGATAAAGGATAAAGAAGTTGCAGAAAAAAGCACATGCTGAATACAGCAGAAGTCATGGGAGAGGGAAAACCTGCGGCACCGATTTTCTCTGCAAGCTTATCTATCATTTTGAAGTTCTCAGCACTCTTTACACCTCGTCCACCAGTAACTACAATACGTGCATTTCCAAGATCTGGGCGCTCCGAAATTTGCGCGGAAAGCTTTACATATGTCGACTTAGCAACTGACTCGTCTGTAAAAAAAGCTAACCTCATTTTAGGTTCTAACCTACTAACGTTTCTTTACAAAAGATGCAAACAACACTAATATTGACAAGATTGGCATAAAGAGCCACATCTGGTTAACCACGGGAGATATGGGTTCATATCTCAACTGACTGACCTTCATCCAAGGTTGAAAGATCAACCTGATCTATTGACGCAGCATTAGATTTCAAATCAGCTGTTTCTGAAGCAACAGGAAAAGATGTAGCTCTAATGCTCAACATACATGGGCTGGAACCTGTGTAACGAACAGTGGAAAGAGCATTTCCTGCATATATTGGCCTGTCACATTAAAGACGATCCAATTAAAACCAACACAGCTTACACTGGAGCTGGGGAGACAAAACGAATGATGCAGTCAGCACTGCAAGAAAAGATCTCATTTTGTAGCAGGATGTGTTATAGTGGCTAAATAGTAAACACTGTAGTTCTATGATTTTCAAAACAACTCTATGAAGAAGTTAGCAACTTTATAGCTAAAAGAATTCCAGAAATAATCATCCCTGGACGATATTGCCATGTAACAACTAGGTTTACGCAAATGTACAATTTTTCAAGACCCGAAGTACATTCTTCATGTCATCAAACAAACATGATAAAATGGTCATAGTCACGAAACAAGATGTAATAATAACAATGTATAATCAAACGTACTAACAGGAAACTTCCCATTCAACCATAGCGCTGGGTAATGCCAATATCTCAATATTACAAATCACACATGACAAGAAATAGTTTAGGAAAATCGCTTGAAAGAAGTGTTCACTATCTACAAGAAAATCTCAAGCCATTGTAGTGTTTTCCGGATAAGGGTACCACTAAAAAATCACCTAATAAAGAGGTTTGATCCAGAAATCTTTGTGACATCAGTAATTGGAGAAATGTCCAGAAGAGCTGCTGCACGCGGTAATATATTTTTCCCAAATGAACCTGATGCAGCAATTATGTGTGAATAGCCACCACTCTGCTGAACAAGATGGACTAATTTGGCCCATGGTTCAGCCAAAGGGTATGTAAATTTGTCAGAATCAGCAATAAGGACCTAAAAAAGAAAGAAAAAACAATAAGAAAAAAATAGTGAGTTTCATTGGTTGGATTCGCTCCAGCATCTTTTTCTCTTGTGTGCTGAGTGCTTTATCTATTCTAAATGCTAGTTACAGATTATTTGTCTCAAAACGCTTAGTGCAGAATGCTTGGATAAAGTTAATTTCAAATTGTCAACTAGCACGTCACATCACATGGAAGCATAGGAATGAAAATCATAAAATCTTTGAACAAAGACTCATAACAAGTAGTGTGCTTGGTCCTCACAATAGCTTAATTGAAGATGAAGAGGAAAGGAGCAGTATTGTATTGTCAGCATGAGCTATGAACCACTTTTCTGTTTATAGACACACATTCATATGATATCTCTGTGTCTTAAGTGGAGAAAATCCATACAAATAGGTTTTATACCACTTTCTCCTAAAGTGATATATTGTGAGTAAGAATCAACAGGTATACTTCAGATACTCTTGACAAGATCACCTATCATCCTTCCTGGATTTTGTTCTATGGCTTGCTTACCAAAGTTCAGCACTCCATTGAAAATGGCATTTCCAAGAATTTTAGTTCAAGAAGACAAAGAAAAAGCAATATCATCCTCTCTTTTCTCCTCCTCGGAAGATCATTCTCTCTCTGTAACGAAGTGAACATTCTAAATGTGTTTTACACAATCACTAAAGCATGTCAATAGAATACAACTACTCTCTTTTCACGCTGAACTAGGCATGTCCTAGCTAAGATGTTACTGAAAAGCGAACAAACTAAATTGCAAAAACAGTAGGAGCATAAGGTTAGTATTCCGTGGGCAACATGGTGAAACAAAACAGTCCAGCATCCAAAGAGGAGTTACCTGAGAAACGGAAGGGTGGGATGAAGCAGCATGTTCCGCAGCTTCCTTCAGGGAATGACCAGATCCAGCAAGTAGCAGCGATATCGAATTGTCCCCACCTAAGGATTTTGCAGCCTCCACAGCACTTAATGATGAGTTTTTGATTAATCCTCCTTCATGTTCAGCTAAAACCAATGTACTAAGCTACACATACAAGACAGCACAGGTGTACCTTTAAGCACAATCATTTGAGAATAACTTATATTGTGCGAAGAAGCAAAATTCTTCTATTATAAAATTCAAGCTCAAACTTGTATACATGGATTCAGGCTATATGATTATCAAACACAGAGACTATTCAGAGATTCTCCTTTCTCCACCTTAAACAAGAACATCCAAAAATACCTATTCTCAATTCATGTGAATCTTTAGAAACTAGAGAGAACCACAAAGCAAGTCTATATAATTACACCATTGCATCAGAAACAGTAGGGGGTAGGGTCTACACTCTACTCACATCCTACCCTCCCCTAATCCCACTTGTGGGATTACACTGGGAATGTTGTTGTTGCATCATATCCCTTTAACTTCCTCATTTACTCAAAAGTCAATTTCTGACCCACTTGCATTTGATTTTGATGCTTAGCCTAGTATTCTGATAAAACTCACTTGGGTAAAGCTGCAATTAAGCCATACAACAACGACACAGAATATTTTGCTGCAGTAATATAAGGAACGGACGAAAAGAAGTAAGATTAAAGTTGAAGAACTTATTCATTCAACTCTTAATTAAGCTATTGATTCGAGAAAATAATGCCCTTCCTATTCTATCTTTCAATAATCAACACAAACAAGTGCAACGTATGTTTATTCTTGTTCTTCACAATTCCAGAAGATTCATCAAGTACCAACTATTCTGTTTATTCCTCTACACACTAAAACCACTATGTCTGGGCTAAAGCATTAGACCTACAAATAAAAAAAGTTAATGGATTCTTGATATACTACATATTAAGCGGATTTTTATACATAAGCTATTGGCTTCTGCCAAACCCGTCATCGATATGATTAGCTCCGCCCCGGTCATCGGAGGCCATATAGATATAGGTGTACAAAACCCAAATTGAGATGTCAATTCCGAGTTATTCACATTCTCAACCTTTTCGACTTGTTCACACTATTTCAGATGAGTGAAAATAAAATTTGAAAAGCGTAAGAACAACAAGGACTTACAGATCGAAAAGGGGTAATCCGTGAAGTGTTAGAGAGCTTTCTGAATGCGGAGAGCATCGTTCCAATGGCCATATTCAGTTCGCTCGCTTCAACTTTTGCGATGTTGGGTCAAAAATGTCAGTCCTTATATTAAAGATTATTTACTACTATAAATTAATAATGGCGTCTGCCGTGTCTGTATATATCTCTTCAGCGTGGCGTCTCTATCTTTCTCACGCCAAGCCTATCAATTGATTGCCCTTCTTCCTCGCAGCAACTCCATTATCGTCTACTCTGTCTCAATTAAAAAGCTCCATTATTCCATAACATTGATTAGGGCCAGTATCAGAAGAACTAGGTCGGGATTATCAAATATTATTATTTTATAGATATATTATTTAATTTATAAAAAAAGTGTTTTTGAGATTTAATAAAGGTTAATTTAATTATATTGTTTTGGAATGAAGTCTCAAGGAATTTAAATGACCCGTCTTGTAAAAATGATACATGATTAATAATTTTGGTTTAGTGCAATAGAAAGGACATCAATAGCCTTATTAGATTATTCGGATGAAAATGATATACTCCCTCCGTTTCACAATCTTATCTGTCCATCTTATATTTAATAAATGTCGGATCGGTAGATAAGATTATGACACGTGTTTGTCCGTTAGAATAAAGGGCATATATGCTCTAGTTTTTAGACGGCAAGGCATCAATATCCCAAAGTATGACGGAGGGTATATGCATACCATTTACGATAGTTCAGGGGTCTATTTGACTTTTTTCCCTTATAACAATAACAAGACTAATTAGTGTATTATCATCATCGTTATTATTATTATTATTATTTTCTTTTTTTATACCGTAAGTTTTTTAAGCCTCAAATTATTCATATATGTCAGGTGTACTTACACTTATGTCTCCAATTGCATTAGATGGTGTTTCGAGCATGCGAGAATAAAATCTACTTTTACTACTTTTATTAGAATCAATTTTTTTCTTAGTACTATTACTATCTCCAGAATACAAATTTTCAACACTTTTACCTACTTTTCTTAAATGATCCATTAAGCCAATTAAATTAACAAAAAAATATAAACACAAAAATAAAATAAATAAATATTAAAGAATTCATATACTAAATAAAAGTAATATAGATGAAACGAATATATCAAATTGTTGAAGATAAATAAATAATTAAATAATCATAAATTGTTGAATTGTTGAACACATGAAAGTTGAAAACTTTCACTTGATATTGTTAATGGCAAATAATAATATTGGATTGCTAACAATTTAAGAGAGAATCAGAAGGTTGCTGTAGAATTTTTTTGTCAATATTGAGCTGGTCCATGCCGGTGCATTGATGGGTCGGCTATTGGGTCGATATTCTACCATACTACTTAGACTAGACGGCCCAGCAATCAGCATAAGACCAACCCAATTTTTAATGGGACGGAGACCGGTCCAGATTTAACTGGTGTCAGACCCTTAGCAAACCGGGCTTATCGAGTCGAAATCGAGTCAACTTGGATTAGTTGACAGGCTTACGTACAATGAAACCAAATGAGAAAGATTTCATGATAAAAAAAAGGTGTTAGGAGCGTTAGAAATCTTGATTGGAAAAAGAAAAAAAGTCATTCTTGATAAAAGACTAGAATTACTATTTTATATTACTCATTTATATAAGCCAAACATTCTTATTTTATATCCATAGAGATCTAGTTTCTCATATAATATACTTTTAAGTTTTTTTATGTATCTGAATAGATATGACTAAAAAGGGTGTTAGGAGCGTCAGAGATCTCAATCCGAAAAAGAAAAAAGTTAAAAGACTAGAATCACTATTCAAGCAAGCCAAAAACCTGTCTATTCTATGTGATATAGAAATTGGTCTAATTGTTTTCTCTCCCGGAGAAAACAATGTTTTTGCTTGGCCATCGATAACCCAAACTAAGGATATAATAAAAAAGTATCTAGCTAGAATTCAGAATCCAAAGCTAGGTAAGTTGGTCCGACATGACAACTACCTTCAACCAATAGTGGATGATCATGAAGAATATATATATTAATAAAATAGAGCAAATAGCTGAGGAGAAGGAAATGGAAAGCCTCTTCAGCCAACTTGTTAAGAGAGCCAAACTTGAAGAAAGCAAGAAACAATTGAATGATAAGGTTAGATATGAAATCGGTCCTAATGACAACAATGATGAAGAGTGATGGATAACCTTAGGATGTTCATTGAGCATGTTTAATTTAATTGTTTTTCTCTCATTATTTGGTCTTCTTGTCTTTTAATAGTATTTCCTAGTTAGAATTTATCTTTTGTTTTTTTTCATCTATTTATGTTATTGTTGTATTTTAGTGATATATGAATGATATTTATTTAAGTCCAGTCAATCTTATTAAATGTATCTTTTTAATTTTTCATTAAAAACAAATGTCTTTATGTGGTCAATAAAGTGTAAGAGTAATCATGAGGTCTCAAATTCAAATAATAATAAAGGCAAAATACTATGATTTCTTCTCATATGTCCAAATTTTGCTCGACATGTGATACAACCAAATTGCAGAATCAAAATCCTAAAACTATGAACAATAATAAATATTAAAAAGAAGGATAGAAAGATATATACAAGTAGAAACTAATTGACAATTATAGTTATAAAACAACTAAAACCTTCAATTACAAATATGAACAAACACCTTATTTATATTGCATAGTAGCCATGGACATAACCCATTATCATAAAAGTTTCTATCTTCGAGTAATATCATACCAAAATTCAGCCCAGTGAAAAGACTAAGACAAATATTATTGTCAATCTTCTTAAGCATATATATAAGGGATCCTTTGAATAAAGATGTAGGTGGATAAGGGATTGTTGAGGTTGAAAGTTTAAAATTCTTTTTGGTGTATTTATTGACCTTATTATGATTGTGAGTTGATAAATAATGCAGACTGATAATAAAAATAAATGTTGTTCTTGTTGTCCTCATAATTAAGGAAAAGGGCCTTGTTTTTTTTTAACTACTATAAAAGTTGTTCTAACATATTTCACAATAAAATAGTGTAACACTCTGAATGTGATAAGTGAAATGGGAAAATAATTAATATCTTTGCTAATATATAAATTTTTATAGATACCAAAAGTTGAAAAACCATCCCTAATTAAAAAACACGTAAGGTAAATTAAATGTTTGAACAAAAAAATGATTTACTCCTAAAATAGTACCTACTAAAAAATTCATATTTGTGCATTACAATTTTGACTTGTCTAATCCTTCAAAAATTTAATATTTTTTCTTATAAAAGAGATATATTAGTTAAGAGAAACAAATATGTAGACTAGATACATTCTGAGAAAACTTGATCAAGAATTATATTTAAGGACGGATATTTGTTATTTTCAATTTCTATCTTCGGAGGCTAGAAAACAAAAACTATCAATTCCACAACAAATAAGAACAAAAATATTATATTCATTACCTAATAAGTATAACCAAAAAAACTTAATTTGTTAAAATCATAGAAGTAAATTAATGACTTGATGTATGTTCAATGTACTATTCTTATTATAAATTTGGTTGTATGTTTTCTTACACTTTAAAAGTATAACACATTGAGTTCAAGATTCATTCACTTATTTTTCCTTACATTAGCCAAAGAGTCTTTTCATTTCTTTCTATAGAAACTCATCTGCTTAGTAATCTACCCTACAAGTACATGCAATGGCTTCTTCAGAGCTTCCACATGATTTAGCTTTCGAGATATTAACTCGAACATCTTTAGAAACATTAGATGCATGCAGGGTAGTAAGCAAAACATGGAATGTGATGACTTATGAATCAAGCTTCATGCAAAGTTATTGTCGTAGAACCAATAATATTTCAGGTTATTTTAAAAATATTTTTGTAAATTTTGTTATTGAACATAGAATTGAATGCTGAACTACCTTTGTCATATGATATTTCAGGTTACTTCTTTCAAGGTCTAAAAAAATCCAAGTACGTTTCAGAGTTTGTTTCAATGGATGGATGTTCAGGAAAAGATTCATTTTCACATCTACCTGTTGAAACCTTGAAAATGAAAGATAGATTTTTTAACTGTTACGATAGCAACATGAAAATTGAGGCATCTTCAAGGCAAGGGATTTTGTGTTGCATGAGACCAACAAGGAACAATAATTATAGGTACTACATTTGCAAACCTAGTACTCAAGAATGGAAAGTGTTGCCTAATCCAAAACTGAGGTATTGGACTGTCCAAGTTGCATTAGTTGTACTTAAATCAGATCCCTTACGTTTCAAGATTCTTCGTTTGTCAAAAGACTCACCAATGCGT
This sequence comes from Solanum tacnaense, assembly GCA_029582525.1. Classification (NCBI taxonomy): domain Eukaryota; kingdom Viridiplantae; phylum Streptophyta; class Magnoliopsida; order Solanales; family Solanaceae; genus Solanum; species Solanum tacnaense. The sequence continues at coordinate 3,368 of JAJOOD010007244.1, read as the reverse complement.
TCTAGGTATGTAAGATTATTTACACATTAATTTTATTTACTTTGTAGTAGTTATCCTTCATTCGAATGTTTGTTTAAATATATATAGGAATTTGGGATTTGGCAATTATTGTTGTGAAATCTTCGACTCCAAGACTAATGCATGGAGACAAGCAAATGTAATCTCACTTTCTGAAGATGTGTCTTTGAAATATCATCATCAACCTATCAATGCAAGTGGTTTACTTTATCTTCTCACAACTGATGATCAAGTATTAGTCCTAAACTACGATGGGGAAGAGGCGTATCCAAGATTTTATCTTCCTGAGCAAGTGTCCCAAAGTAAAAATTATAAAAATAAAAAACTAATTTCGTATGAAGGCAAGTTGGGATTTGTTTGTTTGTCCCCAAGTGAAATCCTAGAGCTTTGGTGCATTGAGAATACTATAAATCATGTTTGGAGGAAGGAACAAGAAGTTGAGATTGAAAACATCAAGAGGGTGACGAATTATCCAAGTCCAATTGACTTCTACAATAATGATGTTATTGTGATGGAGGGTTCTAATGGATCTGTGTTTTACGAGCAACAAAATGCAAGTTTGCATTTGTTTAAATCAGACAAGTTATATGGTCCTATTGAAGTATTTCCTTTTTGTTTGGATGTAGAGCCAATTAATTAGATATTGGAGCGTAAATGAGAAAAAAAAGAGGTAGTGAATTGCTTGGAAAAAAAAAGGTCACTTTTAACTTGATGATGCAAAGAAAATCATGATGTTAGTGAATGGAGTTGAACTATTTAGAAAAATAGGCCTTTCTATTATATGTTTCTTTATAAGATTGTGTTATTTTCATTTTTTTTTGTCAGCCATAAGAGTTTTCATTTTAATATTTTATGGGTGAAAGAATTTCAAAACTTGTACTAATTTATACTCAAAGGTTTCATCAAGCATATATATATTTTTATTTTTGTCTGGAATGATTATGTAACACCTTGCTAATTGAAAGAACTAGAAAGAGCTAGAATTAGAAAGAGTCATTTTTGGAAAGAATGAAAAATCTGAAAAATTGGTTAAATTAAGTTAAGTATGAGTTTTTGGTCAACTTCAAACAACCATAACTCCTAGATCAGGATGAGTTAGGTGTACTTCTAGATACTGTAGGAAAGATCTTGGAATTATCTTTCCAACGCTGCCGAGTTTGCGCGATTTCGATTTCGTATGAGGGAGATACGCCCATTTGAACTTGGGCTGTTTGGATAAGGAAAGTCTAACCCGGATTTTGGAAGGGTATTTTGATCTTTTCCATACCCAATTAAATTATTTCGTTTTTGGTAATTACTTAGGGGTCTAAACTGAAATTTTTCAGTTTACGCTTTTGAAATTTGAGTTAGGGTTTTGAGAGAAGAGAAAAGAAGAGTAGAAAAGAGGAGAAGAAGCAAGGATTCATCGATTTCTTGGAGAATTTCCTGTGGATTTCGCCAAGGGTTAATCCGTACGAGGTATGTGAGATCACATAGCATTGGGTTAGTTCACCCACGCGCCAATCATGATTCAATCCAGTGTAACTGTGTTCGTTTGAAAGATAAGATTATGAGTTCTTGATGAAATTCGTTTGAAATCTTGTGGGTTCTTGTTGTTGAAATTTCTTGAGTTTGATTCATGATTTTAGGTGTGTTTTCGAGTAGAACCTTACATATATTGATGATATAGTTAATGCTAAGTGTTTGAGAAAAGAACCAATTGAATTTAGAGGGTTTAGAGTTGAAAAACGAAGAAGAAAATTCGGGATTTTTTGGAGAAGGGGCTGGGGCGCCGTGCCTCTAAGTGTGCCCCAAAACAGTTCCTGAAATTTGACCTCTGGGGCACCACGCCAACCAGATCGCCCAAGTCAGTCTCTGAAATTTGGGATCTGGGGCGCCGCGCTAGCCAGAGGCCCCCAACCCAGTCCCTGAAATCGACCCTCTGGAGCCCCGCGCCTCTCAGAGCGCCAGGGACGCCAATTCTTCCACCTTTTCCCACTTCTTTCCGTACTAGTTCCCTAGCAGCGTACCTATATTTTCTAGTCAATTTTTACACTCTAAGGTACGTCTAAACATCATGAAATCATCCATAAACATGAGATCATGAACCTTGAATCCATAAATCAATTCAAGGAAATTAGTTAAGAGTCAAGTCAAGAGAAGTTTATAGAGTTTTCCAAAAGTCTTTTACAAACGTTTTAATTTGTTTTAAGGCTTGAGTTTTGAGTTGAGTAAAGAGTAAGAGTAAGGTTCATTTCTTCAAAAGATTATACGGGAACTAAGTATTCCCAAGAGTTAAAAATGTTTCCATATTTGAACAAGAGAGAAAACACCGATTTTCAAGAGAGCTTTTAAGCTAGTTTTTGAGTAATTACCTCAAATCACAAAAAGAGTTTTGTTTTTAAAACATATGAGCTGAGTAGATTTTGGGAGTAGTATTGAGCACCGATATAGGGACGAGTTCATAATAACTCAAGTCTCCATAAACCATGTAGCCATCATGGGTAGAAAAATGATACTTTTTAGATGATTCCTTAGTGATATTTAGCATAGACTAGTGGATCCACTTAGTTGAGGCATTCTATATCACGGCAAGGTGTAAGACAGTTCTGGCAGCGTGGGCGAGACGTTGTATCATCACTTAGGCTCATAGTGGTGGTTGTCGGTTAGAGAAACTCCATAGTATTATATTACTTTATATGTAACTGAGTTGCTATTGTATTTCTTTAATACTTTGAGTTGTCACCTACTGTTTTAAATGCTAGCTTTGTATAAACTGCACTATTATTGTTGTTTTTACCCTGCATTTGAGTTGAGTTATTCAAGAGTTGGGTAAAGCCAAGGTAAGTGTTCTTTTCAGATTCCTTTCAAGCTTATGCCATGTTTAGTTTTCCCCTCGCATACTCGTACATTCAATGTACTTATGTCATTTGGCTTGCATCATTTTATGATGCGGACACACACTACAAAAAAACACCTAAATTGCGGGGGTTAAAATTACATGTTCTGACAGTTAGTAACCCCCACAATTTAGTGTTGCGGCAGTTGAGAGAACTCCTGCAATTAGGTGTGCCACAATTAAGTCCCGGGAGTTTTGGACGAACCCCTGCTACCATTAGCGGGGACTTATTACTGGGGGTTTTGAACCCACAAATGTATATCTATAAAACTGCACTTCAATATCTAGGAGTCAAAACCCCTGCAATTTGTGAACTTTGGGAGTCAAAACCCCCACAAATCATGAATTTTACATTAAGATTAACAAGAGTTCTAACCCCTGTAATTTATGAACATGTAACCTTCTAGAGCATTATGCTAGAAAAATTCTATTTTAAATATTAATGACTAATTAACATGTACATCATAGTCAA
>JAJOOD010007243.1:0-36955 GCA_029582525.1 Solanum tacnaense | reverse complement strand
GAGGGACTGATAAAAATTTGAAATTGAAAATATTTTTTAAAAACAAACTGTTTTTTTTTTGAAGGGGGTTGGGGGCTGATAGGGGGGCAGATGGGGGGCGAGGGTAGTGGGTGGGGGGGTAAAAAAATAAAAAATTAAAATTAGAAATATCTTTTAAAAATAATTTTTAATATTTTTTTGGGAGGGGGTGGAGGTAGGGGTGAAGGTGGGGTAAACAAATTTAATTTAAAAACAAGGTTTAAAATTATTATTTTTGGGGGTGGTTGGGGGGCTGATTTGAGGGTAGAGACAAAATAAATTGATTTTTTCAACAAAAAAGTAATTGTAATTTGAAGTTGAAAGAGAAGTTTGGAAAATGTTTTCCTTAAATTTTGAAGGGAAGTCATTTTCCTTATATTTGAGGAAAATGAATTGATTTGAAAAACATTTAACCCAACCAAATATGAGAAAATTGAAAAACTTCCTTCCTACCAAACACACCCATTATCTTTCCCTTTTTCATGTTTATTTTCTCATTCTGTCCTTCAACCTAACTCTAGCGTTCACTTTCTGTCAATATTGATCTGTCCCCTTTATTTTTAAATCTCATTTGGATCACCATGTAAAATATTTTTTTTGATTTTCTTAAAAAGATGGTGCAACAAAAGGGTTGAAAATACTAGTTGAAAATGGTCACTCAATAATTTTATTAAGAATTTAGGCCTTTAAATAGCCAACTTAAAATATAAAATCTTCATAATTTTAAGGGAAAGGTCTCAAATATGCCAACAAACTGTTAAAAATGACTCATCTATGTCATCCGTTAAAAGTTGGTCTCATCTATGTCACTGCAGTTACAAAATAGCTCATTCACGCCTTTATTTTCAACAGAAAATTATTTTAATTAATTATTGGGTCTTTTTAATTAGGTGATGTGATCCTCTTATAAAAGGCCACGTGGAACAATTATTTTTGCAAAATAGATATATTTTCTCTTAAACAATAATGATACAAATGAACCTTTTTTGTAATGACAGTGACATAGATGAGCCCAACTTTTAACGGATCACATAAATGAGCCATTTCTAAAAGTATTATGACATATTTGAGCCTTTTTCCTGTAATGAAATATGGTGCAATCTGATGCAATGACCAAATAAATCTCCCGATATATATTCTCCAGAGTGGCATGCTGCAAGATGGGAGCATGCAAGTCTTTTCAAATATCATTTACGAAAAATCATGTTCATAAGTTCATGAAATAAGTTTAGTGCGTATGCATGGTCACAATAATAAAAGGAAGAAGAATGTGAAAACATATTAATATAATGCAATGCTCAACTCAAAAACAGTTCGTATATAGCACAAACTTTCGAAACTTTGGCATTTTGAGTTCTTCTTCGCTCTGCAAAACCTTTCAACATGGCTAAGCTTGTTGCAGTATCTACATCGGAGAGGCCATTCTTCCCTTTAAACCAACAATCATCCTCTTTATGATTGGTTTTTCTGCAGAACTTACACAGTGGAAAGTTTTCTTTCTTCTTAACTTCGTTGTGAGCACCTTGATATATTTATTTAATTTTCTAATACAAATATAGGGTCTACGAAAAAATTAATGGGTTCGTCCGAACCCATGAACCCCACCTAGCTCCGCCAACAAATTTTCCATTACATGTGGACAAAGAGGTTACCTTCCATAATGTCTTTCTTTCTGTATAGGGCATGTAAGCTCAGAATTTCCATTGATGATGTGATGTAAAGGAGGGAGATTAATCTTGTTTCAAAATATTGTTGCTGCACAAATCCTAAATAAGAGGCTATACAACATATCTTTTTACTAAGCTACTAAGCTATATGGAGATTATTCTCTTCTTGTGCGTGTGCTGAATGCTCTAATCTACAACTGTCTAAACTAATAATAAAATAGTGGAATCATCCTTTCAAGTCTAAACTGAAACCATTACTGAATGTTATGCCTGTAATTATTATGTAGGAATTGTTGAAAAGTAGAAACAATTTGAGACATGAGAAGCATGTTTCCTACAACATGGTATACAAGATAAACACTACTACTTGGCAACTCAGTAGGACTTTGTACCCCAAAATATAGCAAACTACAAATAATTGGTCAGATTTGCTGACTTGTATGGAAAGATACAAACCAAAGATATATTATAAGGAAGTTGTTGGAATACTGACCCCTTAATTAGTGTGAGGAACATGTAGGTTCTATATGTTCCTTTGTTAATTACAGACACAATGTTAGTTAAGCACGTAAAGTAATAATAATACAATATTATTATCGTGGAAAACCCCGGCACATAAAGGGTTAAAAAACCACAACCTACACCTATGTAGATTTAACTCAACTTCAATAAACTCTAAGCCTCAACTGGTTTATTATTAAATCACTTGCAATCTTAGTAACTAAACTATAATTCCTATGTATCAACAATCACCTTACATGTTGAACCAACCTTCAAGGTGCCCCCAACTCGAAGAATAACCTAAGCTATGAAAGTTAAAGATTACAACTCTATAATCAACAATACAAACAAACTAGACTCAAGAACTAGAAAATATAAGCCTATGGAGTAGGTTCTTCAATCTTGCTTCTTTGTATCAGCTGCACTTGAATCCTCAATCAGAACTCGCTCAAATATAAACTCTCTCTTACTTGGTTGTGTTCTGTTTGTAGTTCTCTGTGTAAATTCGTAAGGTTCTTTGTGAAACCCTTAGTGTATTTATAGATGCGAGACTTCTCCTTCTTTGAGTTGGAGTCCGTGTACTCTTATATGACTTTCCTTTCCTTATAGACTTTTACTATAAAAGGAACCTTTATGCAAACAAGTTTTTTTGTCATAAACACGCTTCATCCGCCGCCTTTAATTCCTTTTGTTCACATGATGCCTCCTCTCCTAATCTCATTCGGACTCTGTTTGATAGGAACATGTTTCAATCACTAGTTTCCCACATCTATTTTCTTATTTGTCAATCATTAAAATATTTCTCGATCTAACTGAAGTTACCTAGACTCTCTAGCAGATGGTTTGAAATGCAACATTGTTTGTGACAACAAGGGGAATCTATATAGGAACTCTTTCAGTTTCTACACAAGGAACATCAGTGGAGATTTAGTTATGGTTATATGTGTGGAGACTGACTTATTGGTTATGGTTAGAATTTTTTATGGCACATGACATATACCATGGTACATCAGAGTCATAGTGGAGGATACATGGAACTTTATGCAGCTATGTCAGGTAAAAGTGGTATATACATATAGGGAGGTGAATCAGTTAGCAGATTACTTGGAATATTAAGCACTAGACAACACACAAGTAGTTCATACATAAAAGGAGGGGAATCAATTTTGGCAAATTTAGCACTAGATAGCACATAAGGGCATATACATACAAGGAGGGGAATCAATTAGAAGTTTACTTGACAAATTTGGCACTAGAAAACACATGCATAATTGAAAGGGAAGTAAATGGAACCCCAGTCCGCAACAACATTGTCCGCCTTGTTAGTCGACAAAGTAATAATAAGTTGTTTCTTTGAAGACGAAGAAACAACTCAAGACCCCAGAAAGAAGACATATTCTTATGTACTTTTCCTATTTTCAAGATTTCCAACGTAGTTACTATCAGTGTAACCAACCAAATCTCCAGTTACTTTCTTCTTATAAAAAAATTTGAAATCACTGGTACCATTGAATTCTCTTTCTATATTTTAAGTGCATTTATTTTGGACATTCCATGAACCTGTTGATGAGAGTTACATCGTGCATAACATTAGATCTTGTTCTGACAAGTACATCAAGCTTCCTACTATTTTCTTATATAAAGTGTTTTCCACTTTTCTACCTTCACATTCTTTGACGAGCTCAGACTCTTTTCCATTGGTGTGCTCACAAAGTTACAAATTTTCAATTGGAATCTGTCCAGAATATCTTGCACATATTTCTTTTGAGAAATAAAAATGCCACCAACATATTGATTCACTTCTAGTACAAGAAAGAAATGCATCATACCCGAATCCTGTGAGAATAAAATCTTGGCATCAATTAATTTGGCAGCCACATTTGTTGAAATTACTTGCCACAAATGTGAAAGTTGGCAGCCACATTTGTGGAAGTTTGGTAGAGTTTTGGTAGAGTTTGACAACCAAACTTTGTGGAGATTGGCTACCATATTTATGTCACTATTGATGTAATCAAGAGGTTCAAAACTCTATAAATTGAGGTGTAATGGAACACTTGAAGACACACCAAAATTTAGAGAAACAATAGAGAGTAGAGAGAGTAATCCATACACTATTTCTTAGTTTGTGAAAAAATAGTATAGAAGTAATATTGTTGTGAGTTGTAAGAATAAAACAGTATTGAGTAGTAGTCTTTTGACACTACAAAGTTTTTCATCAATATTATTGTATTACTTATTTGGGTATCATATTTACACCATTTTAATATTTGGTGTCGTTGTTACTCTCTTCCTATTGCTATTTAGTTTGGACATTATCTTGGGTGTGATTATCATTTTGTCCAATAACGTGGTATCAGAGCCATGGAAAATAATAGTCCGTTGTCCTTTCAGTACCCCCGTCTCACAAGTTAAAATTATGAAAAATGGTGTCTACGAATGAAAGTCATTCTTGGCTATCAAGATGTTTGGGACATTATAGACAAAGGGTATACAAAACCCGTTAATGAGGAAACTTTGCCCTCAAATGAAAAGGAGGTCTTGTTAAAGACAATAAAGAAAGATCAACAGGCCCTCCTCACTCTTATTCATCACTGTTTGGATGATGGCATGTTTGAGAAGGTGGCTGATGCAACCACCTCAAAAGAAGCTTGGGAGATTTTACAAAATTCTCTCCAAGGAGTTGATAAAGTAAAGAAGATAAATCTTCAAACTCTAAGGGCTAACTTTGAAGTTTTAAAAATGAAAGAATCCGAATCCATTTCGGATTTCTGTTCAAGATTGATGGCTGTTGTAAATCAACTAAGAAGATACGGGGAGGAAGTAGATGATGTGCGTGTGGTAGAAAAGATCCTTCATTTTTTAACACCTAAATTTGATTATTTGGTGTGTGCTATTGAGGATTCTAAAGATTTAGACTCTATGACAGTAGAACAATTGGAAGGTTCTTTACTAGCCCACAAAGAGAAAATGAAATAGAGAAAAGAAGAGCCACTAAAGCAACTTCTTAAAACTTAGGCATCCTTCAAAGGATTTGAAGGTGGGAAAAGCTACAAAGGAAATGGACAATCGCGAGGCCGTGGAAGAGGAAGAAATTATACCAATATGGGTTGAAGCAAGCTCCACGAGTTTGGAATAGTCGCATTGACAAATACTTTCAAGACAATGGATTTACTCGTTGTCTCCATGAATATGCTCTTTACATTAAAGTTCATACTAATGGAGATATTCTTCTTGTTTTTCTTTATGTTGATGATCTCATTCTAACGGATAACATCTTTATTTGAAGATTTTAAGAAAGCTATGTCCCTTGAGTTTGAGATGACTGACATAGGGCTCATGTCATATTACTTGGGACTAGAAGTGAAGTAAATGGAGGAAGGCATCTTCATATCTCAAGAAAGCTATACAAATGAGATTTGTAAGAAGTTCAAGATGTTTGATTGCAACCCTGTGAACACCCCAATGGAAAGTGGAACAAAATTATCAAAGTTTGATGATGGAGAAAAGGTGGACTCTACTCTGTTCAAAATTCTTGTAGGAAGTCTAAGGTACTTGATATGTACGAGACCAGATATACTCTTTGCAGTTGGAGCAGTAAGTCACTTCATGAAAGCTCCTACCTCCACTCACTTGAAGGTAGCTAAAAGAATTCTATGTTACCTAAAGGGTATAATCGACCTTGGACTATTTTATTCTTCTTCTGATGATTTTAGTCTTGTGGGATATTGTGATAGTGAATATGCGGGAGATGTTGATGATAGAAAAAGCACATTTGGTTTTGTGTCTTTCTTGGGTGATTGTGTAATTTCTTGGAGTTCAAAGAAACAATCAATTGTTACTCTCTCGACTTGTGAAGATGAATACGTGGCAGCGACATCATGTATGTGTCATGCTATTTGGTTGAGGAGATTGTTGGAGGAACTCAATTTACCGCAAATTGAAGCTACAATGATTTGTGTTGATAACAAATCTACGCAAGCACTTGCAAAGAATCGAATGTATCATGATCGGAGCAAGCACATAGAAACAAGGTATCATTTTATCGGAGAATACATTGCCAAGAAAGAGGTAAAGCTCAAGTATGTGAAATCTCATGATCAAGTTGCGGATATCTTTATAAAGCCTCTCAAGTCTGAAGATTTTCAGAGATTGAGATCAAGCCTTGTAGTAAAGAAGGAAAATCAAAATTAAGGGAGAGATTTGTGGGAATAAAATCTTGGCAGCAACTAATTTGGCAGCCACATTTGTTGAAATTACTTGCCCCAAATGTGAAAGTTGGCAGCCACATTTATGGAAGTTTGGTAGAGTTTGGCAGCCAAACTTTATGGAAATTGGCTACCACATTTAAGTCACTAATGATGTAATCAAGAGGTTTAAAACTCTATAAATAGAGGTGTAATTGAACACTTGAAGACACACCAAAATTTAGAGAAGCAATAGAGAGTAGAGAGAGTAATCCACAAACTATTTCTTAGTTTGTGAGAAAATAGTATGGAAGTAATATTGTTGTGAGTTGTAAGAATAAAAGAGTGTTGAGTAGTAGTCTTTTGACACTACAAAGTTTTTCATCAATATTATTGTATTACTTATTTAGATATCGTAGTTACCCCATCTTAATATTTGGTGTTGTTGTTACTCTCTTCCTATTTCTATTTAGTTTGGACATTATCTTGGGTGTGATTATCATTTTGTCCAACAAATCCGACATGTCAAACTCAGCCATCATGGAATTCTTAAAATTATCAATCATAGCCATATCACTTCCAGTATAAATGAAGTCATCCACATATAAACACATCACTAAGATCCCTGCACCCTTTTTTTTTTATATATATAAAAGGTGTGTTCATATGGACACTTTCAAAATCTCTCGTTTGCAAAATAAGCATCTATACAACCATAACAAGATCTTGGAGCTTATTTCAGTCCATATAGAGCCTTTTTGAATCTTAACATTTTATTCTCGGCACCAAATTTTACATAGCCAAGAGATTGTTCGATAAATACCTTTTCTTGTAGTTCACCATGTAGAAAGGCAGACTTCACATCCAATTGGAAGATTTTTCAAGCATTTTGAGCAGCCAAGACAATCACCAATCTTATGGTATTTAACTGAACAAAGGGAGAAAACACCCCTACATAGTCAATACCACATTCTTGCTTATAGCCTTTTTCTTCTAAGAGATTTTTGAACTTGTCGACCTTTCCATTTTCCTTCAACATTGTTTTGTAAACCCATTTGACACTGACGGTTTTCTGATTTTGTGGAAGATTTGTCAACTCCCAAGTATCATTTCTCTCAATTGATATAATCTCCTCATCCATGGTTTGCTGCCACTTTGGATCTTTCACGTCACCAGTGTAAGATATATGATCACAATATGAAAATAAAGAAAAAAGACTGACTGCATTTCCAGATTTACAAATCCCATATACCTCATAATTTTTCATCCAGCTTGGTGCACCTCTCTTGCGTTGAGGATGTTCCTAGATGAATTGAGCATCACCTGATTTATTTTCAACACCTTCAGTATCTTATACTGTTGGACTAGCCTATGAATTGATCCTCAATGGTGGTTCTGGTTCTTTCTGTTCTTTTTCATTAGAAATGGAATACGTTGAAATGAACTATTACTGCTCCAATCCAAATTGCTTTTTCATCAAAAATAAAATCTCGAGTAATAACAATTTTCTTGATAATAGGATTGAATGAGAGATAAGCTTTTGATTTGTTGCTAAGACCAAGGAAAATTCATTTATGACCTTTATCATCCAACTATTTCCTCATAGTATCTCGAATGTGTGCATATGCTATACACCCAAAAATCTAGAAATACTCAACATTTGATTTTTGCCCGCTCCGAGGTTCATGAGGTGCCATATTTTGAATAGAGTTGGTAAGGCATCTATTCAATATATGAATGCTCCAACGAAAAGCTTCTTCCCAAAAGTCTCTTGGTAAACCACTTCTCCTCAAAAGACTATGCACCATATCAAGAATTGAACGATTTTTCCTTTCACACACACCTTTTATTTGAGGTGCTTAGGCTGCTATAAGTTACCTCTTAATTTCATATTTGTCACAAAATTCTACAAATTCTTGTGAGTTGTATTCGCCACCCCGATCAGTAAGCAAGCACTTAACTTGACAACCAACTTCATTTTCAGCAAGGACTTTAAACATCTTAAAAGTTTCAATCGCTTCAGATTTTTTTTAGGAAACAGACCCATATATTTCTACTATAATGATCAATGAAGCTAATGAAATACTATTTACATCCATTAAATGTAGGACTTATCGAACCATAGATATCGGAGTGCACCAACTCTAACACCTTCTTTTCCCTCCAAGACTTGACAGTTGGAAATGGTTCACAATGTTGCTAGCTAACTGCACATTCTTCACATACTTCATCAAGAGATTCAAGTTGTGGAAGACCCAACACAAACTGTTTTTGCTAAGATCTTCAAGCTTTCGAAATTTAAATGCCCATACTGAAAATGCCACTTCTAGGCAACATCTTTCACTTTTGCAGAAAGACAAGATTTTACGGAGTTGTGAAGATATAAAGAGACCAACCGATTTGACAACATGCTAATTTGAGCGATTAACCCCAAACGAGGATCTCGTATCTTGAAAACTCCACCTTTGATATTAAGTTCATATCCCTTTTCTTGAAGCTGCCCAACACTTATTAAATTTTTCTTCAACGCAGGGACATAAAATACATCACTTACGATATGAATCGAGTTGTTTTTCGTTGAGACTTGTACCTTCCCTTTACCCATGGTAGAGATCACTGAATTATCTCCAAATCTCACATTATCTTGAAAACTTTCATCCAACTCTGAGAATGCCTCTTTCTGCCCACACTTGTGATTACTACAGCCGGTGTCGAGATACCATAAATGAGTGATAACTTTCTCATTGGAAGTATATGCCATCAAAAGTGAAACCTCTTTTTCTTCTTCATTAGTTTGCCCATATTCCTTTGTCTCTACAAAGTTAGATCTCCTAACAAGATTCCTATTTAAATTGGTACAACATTCCGATTGATAGTGTCCAAATCGATGGCATCAATAACATTCAACTTGAAACTTATCACGTCTCATTTCGTTTTCCAAACAATCGGAAACTCTGCTCATCTCTTTTTTGTGGTGCTAATTTTTTCCCTTTCATTTGGCTTTCTCTTGATGTGTTAACGGTCTTTCGTGCTACTTCATCTATGTCTTACATATTTTTATTCTGCTCATGAACCAACAAAGAGCCTTGCAACTCGTCAATAGAAAAAAGTATCAATATATTTGGATTCTTCGATTGAGCAAGCAATATAGTTAAACTTTACTTTCATTGAGAAAAGTATTTTCTCAATGATGGTAACGTCCTCCGGTCTTTCTCCATGAATTCACATTTTATTTGCGATAGACAACGTCCTAGAGAAATAATTTGTCAATGATTCACTAACTTGCACAAGCAGAGCCTTAGACTCACCACTGAGTACTTGAAGCTGCACTCGATATCGATATGCCTTCGTTGTTCCTTCATACTTCTTCTTCATGGAATCCCATATTTGTTTAGAAGCATCCTTGCAAAGAATAGTTTCCAGTATTGAGCGATCAATAGCCTGAAAAAGGTAAATTTTTTTCTTTGAGATCTTTTAACCTTAGACTCTCTAACTCTACCTTTTGTGTTTCCAACGAGGCACTACCTGTTGCTGTCTCTTGCATGCCAATAATAAAAATTGGAAAAAACTCTTTGGACCTAAGGAAGTTCTCCATCAACATACTCCCTCGCTCAGATACCAACTGATAGAAATCAGCAGCAAACAAAAGTAATATGCATGTGAAGTGTTATGTATTGATACAGTCAAATACACTGTTATGAGAGTCCTTAAATAGAATACTTAGTAAATAAAGGAACACATTTATTTCCCTAAGAAATCTGAATCTAAAAAATTGACAGAACTAGTCTTGTAGCATAAAGACTAGAAAACAACTTAGTGATGCCTAAACAAACACAACAAACTAACTACTAACCCACAAAGCAGATCACGTACCTAACAGACCTAATAGAAACACATATCATAGATTAGTCTCGTAGATGGAACTTCTGAAACATGAATTTTAGCTTAATTTCTACGACGGTGATCTATAGTTTGTAGGTCAATTTACAGATTGTAGCTGGGTTCGTGGAACCTGTCGATGTCAGTTTTCCTTCAGGGTTATTTTGTTTTTTTTTCCACTTTCAATCCCTATACTATGTCGTTTTGGATTATCCTAAGTGGAATTAAGGGGAAGTTTGTCTACTAAACCCCCTATCCTCAGGGCAAACACTTTAGAATTATCAGATAGTGCAATCAAACTCCTCTCAAATCAGAACTAGGGTTCCATAACTTCAAGCTTCAGTTCAAGAAATCAAGCTAGGACATCCATTTCAGGTATGTGGAATTTCATCAATAGGCATCCTATCACCCATTGAGTCCCAAATAGAACATAGTTTTTCATTTAATGATTTCTATAGAAGCTAGGGTTCTTATGAACCCATGATTTTCACTATATTTTCCATTCTTCTTCATAAAAAGATTGATTATGTTATTTCATCTATAAAATCGGTACTTCAAATTGTATCTTCATGAACCATCAAAACATAACTAAAATCGGTACTTCAAATAGTATTTCAGATTGCATGTCTTAGATTATCACTTTTCATGAGTTAAATGTGCGTTTAGATAAAGTATCTATCACTTACTATCAGTTAAATAATATTCAAAAGATACTCAGATTTATCATTTTTATAGCATCATTAAGCTTTATAAGATTATTAGCATTATCAGTTCATTAACATGATTTTTCGGGTTGGGAGTATTACTTAGCATCCAGCGGTCCTAGGGATGAGGCTCACCCATTATTTTAGAACTGAGACATTTAGTAGCGATCCTAAGTTTCAAAATGATGTTCCACCCTAGGATTATAAGGGTCACCTGTTAGACCAGGATTGACTCCTATATATATATATATATATATATATATATATATATAATTTAATTTAACTACACATCAATAGAAGTTTAATTTTATAAATTTAATTTTATCGATCAATTTAATTTTATAAATTTAAATTATATATCTCCTAATTATATAAATTTAATTTTATCGATCAATAGAAGTTTATCAATATCAAATTTAATATATAAATCTCCTTGAATTGATCATCGATATTTCTTTAATTGATAATGCATTTCATATCTGAACCACTAATATGTAAGACTTGATTTGTTAAACTACTCGAGGAGTATATAATCAACATATTTCATACTCCAATGAATTATCCTTTACATGTCATTGCCTATGATATGATTACTACACTTGACATCCATTCGAGATCGAAAATAATAATCTTGATAGAACTTGCTTTGTACAGTACTTTACGATGTTCTATTGTCTATTTCATAAAACGAGATAAGACATTGAAGGTTACACGTACAAATAATTAAACAATTAATTATAAATACAAAATTTAATTAATTGTTATCATGAAATTTCTATGAGTATCATCTCGCATTTCATACTCGGATAGATTATATGTTAGCTCTTCACCTCTACATCATTACACGAGATATTAAGTTCATGATTTGACGACGGACTGATAGAATTTGTACATTACTCTAGAAATATAAGTATAATTATCTCCTAATTCATATCAATGTAGTTTCATACTCTAAATATGGATTATTGATATTTTTTGTTTATTCCACGAATTCTAACTTTTTATTTATAAAAGTATATAAAATAGTTACACATTTTAAAACAATTAATTGTAGGTGTAAAATGAAAAGTTAGTATTATGCGCAATAGCAAAATTATGATTAATAGGAATATTTTAAAAAAACCGACCTCCGGATGTCGCTTTTATTAAAAGTAATTAGATTAAATAAAAAATACCGACCTCATGAGGTCGGTATCACATTAAATTTTAAGATAAATAATACTGACATCGGGAAGTTGGTATTTTATATTTATTTATTTTTTAACTTATATAAAACCACCATCCGGAGGACGATTTATTTAAAGTTAATTGAAAATATTAATTTATTATTTTCTAGAAGTCACTATAACAATATTTTAATGAAAATTAATTTAATTACATACTATTTAATTTTACCGACTTTCAAAAGTCGGTATTATAATTTTTTTTATTTTTTATTTTACACAAAACCGTCCTCCGGAAGACGATTTAAATAAAATTAATTCAAAATAATTCTCAATTAGTTTTTTATATTTAATTGAGAAAAAATAAAATGTTATTATTTATTTATTTATTTATTTATTTAATACCGACATCAAGAGGTCGGTTTTTATTGCAATTCATTTTTTCTAGGAAAAATTCCGATTTGGTTTTCCCTCTTTATTTTGCATAAAAACTGACTCCCTGTAGTCGATTTTCTAAAGTTTTTTTTATTCTTTTTAACAATACCGACCTCCAGAGGTCGGAATTTACCGACTTCCATTTGAGGTCGGTAATTTTTAGGTTGGTATTCACTGTTTTTTAGTAGTGTACTGAAATGTGAGAGATACTATTGACCGACAAGTAAACATGTGAGCTAAACATGGAGTTTGATGTACAATCCCCATCAAAAGGGACAAACATACATTGCCATAGTATACAGGTTGATTTGAGCTAATGTGGTACCACTAAGCTAATGTCCACAATAGACTAGAGAAATAGATTTTAAAATACATATTTAATCAAATAGCAATTCGGAAAGGGTTATAGGTAAGTCAAAATTGGGTGGCAACAATCACATTAATTAAAAATTAAAAGACATATAAAAGATTAAATTGATTATAAGATTTTTATCAGTGTCCCATAAATTGGACAATGGGAATAACATATACTTTTTGAAACATATGTAAAAAGTATTATAAATCTCACTAATTAATAACTTAAAATATTTAAACATCATATTAAGTTTATTTGACTTTCTAAATTTTATCAATGTCACATAAATTGAGATAAAAAAATAACAGATATTGGGCCCGTGCAAGCACAGACACCTATATCAAGTGCTCAAGCAGACAACAAGTCAACATGCCTGCTTAAGCACTTTGAAGGTATTTCTTTTTTTTTTTTTTTGTGGTTCTTCCATTTTAATTTATTTGTCTTAATTTTTTTAGTTTTTTATACATTTAAAAATTGCATAGAAAAATACTATAAATCAGGATAATTTTTTTTTAAAAAAAAAAACCATTATTATATGTTGTTAATTGTTACAATTTAGTTTATTTTAAGTGATAAATGCAAATATATAAATTATTAAAAATATATTTTAATTATTGGAAATTTCTTTACTCTATTTGTCCCAACTTATGTGGCATGGATAGAATTTGGAAAGTCAAATCCAATTTTTATTTTTACCCTGAGTTTTTTATTCAATTTTTAAAATTATTTTAAATTATAAACTATTGTGATTTATAATACTCTTTTACGTAATTTTGAAATATATAAATTATTAGAAAATTTTTAATACTTTCATAGTCAAATGAAAAAATGACCTTCAATTTAATTGAAATTCCACAAAGCACACATGTCGACCATGACATGTGTCCTCATAGAATCTTATATACTACTAGTGGCAAAACATCGTGCTTTCCATGGACCCAATATTTATTTATGAAGTTATTTTTCAATCTTAAGCATTTTAATTATATAATTTTAGATTTTTTAAAATCTAAATAAGTTATATATAAATAGTATAACATTGTAAATTTTAAGTGGTGTTGATTAAATTAATTTAAAACTTTTAATCTAAAATGTTATTTATATTTGTGTGGTAGTAACTCTTTTCTAAATAAGATCTATAGATGTAATTGTACGTAGTAAATGATCTCATTAAGGGTAAAACAAATACATACACATATTGTAAATTTTAAATAGTGTTAATTTAAAAAATTTGGTGTGAGGCCAAGAATCTGAAATAACTCCTAATTTGGTGAGAGTTATTAGGAGATACTCCCTCCGTTCCTTTTTACTTGTCAATTTTTGACTTGACATGCCTATTAAGAAAAACAATGATTGATATAGTGAATTTATCATTTTTACCCCTTTTAATTGATAGAATCTTAAATATATTTACTCAATAAATTTTTCAAAGACATTAACTCAATGTTATAAATTGAGGGTATAATAGGGAGAAATTTTATATTTAACTATGAAATTATTATACTTCATTTGTTACATGTAATCATAAACAAGCGTAACCAAAGATTATTATATTTAGCTATGAAATTTTTTTCATGACAAATAGTTAAATTATTTAGCAATAAATTTTAAATCATCGTTATTTAAACATTGCATAGTTGATGACAAAATAGTGATGACAAAACTATTTTGTCACTACATCGCACATTGATTATAGACAATAAAATTATCATCACTGATTGCTTATAATATTAGTGTCAAAAACTAAGGTCATAATTAAATATAAAAAATTGAGGCTAAAGCTTACAATATTTAATGACGAACTCTAATTTGTCTCTATTTCAACAAAAAAAAATTATGACGCCTTTTTGTGTCCAAAATTGTAACTAATTTTAAGACAAATAATAATTTGTCACAAATTGGATACATTATTAGTGACAAAATAATGAGTCACTGATAAATTAAAATTTGTCGCTAATGGTATTTAATAAATGGCGCCAAATTATATTTTGGTGGGAAACTCTACTGGACAAAATTTTTCTACGAAATTTTATGTTTCGTCATTAAAAGAATGTGGTTCATACATTTTAATACGAAATGTAATTTTTATCACAAAAAGTGAATAATTGGTGACGAATTATATGTCGTACCTAATAATTTCGTAGCTAAATATCATGTTTGTTGTAGTGTACTTAATGTGATTAAATGGTTTTCTTAATGAATGCGTCCTAACTTTAAATGAAAAATAAGTTTAGATATCTAACCATTTTAAATGAGTTGGATTGTATGGATAACAATTTTTATAACCATTTTGACAACCTTAGTTTGATCCATTCTCATCTGAATTTTCCCATTCTTGAACCAGAAAAGTAGAATGTACAAATTGTTGGAGTACTCAATGGACATATTTTTCCGATAAAAAAGATCAACCTATCATATAACTATGGTTACAATAACTTCAAAACTACAATAGGAGACTGCACATACAAAGCCAAGATCATAGAATGAGCAAACTGATATTTAAATAGAACAAGACTACAGAAGATGGACAAGTTCTACAGATTTCTATGAAAGTAAAAGATTACAACTTGATAATAAACAATACAACAAACTAGACTCAAGAACTAGAAAATATAAGCCTACGGAGCAGGTTCTTCAATCTTGTTTCTCTGTATCAGCTGCACTTGAATCCTCAATCAGAACTCGCTCAAATATTGACTCTCTCGTACTTGGTTGTGTTCTGTTTGTAGTTCTCTGTGTAAATGAGTAAGGTTCTTTGTGAAATCCTTAGTGTATTTGTAGAGGTGAGACTTCTCCTTCTTTGAGTCGGAGTCCAAGTACTTCCTTATATGACTTTCCTTTCCTTATAGACTTTTATTATAAAAGGAACCTTTATGCAAACAAGTCTTTTGTCAGGAAGGAACCAAAATAAAAGCATAGGCCACTGCAATCAAGAGGCCATAACTTACCGTGAAGCCTTAAACATAGAGCATATATGTGTGGAGACTGACTCATTGGTTATTATTAGAATTTTGGATGGCACATGACATATACCATGGTACATCAGAGTCATATATAGTGGAGGATACAAGAAACTTTATGCAGCTATGTCAGGTAAAAGTAGTATATACATATAGGGAGGTGAATCAGTTAGCGGATTACTTGGAATATTAAGCGCTAGACAACACACAAGTACGTAGTACATACATAAAAGGAGGGAATCAATTAACTGATTACTTGGCAAATTTAGCACTAGATAGCATATAAGTGTACATACATACAAGGAGGAGAATCAATTAGAGGACTACTAGAAAAATTTGACACTAGAAAATACATGCATAATTGAAAAGGAAGAATATGAAAAGAATACTAGAAGAAACTCACTGAAAGGAAAGGGCGATGAAAGTAGTCACTGTAGAGGGAAAAGCCAGATCAAAAGTCTCAGAAACTCACCGTTGCCAGCTAGGACATTCTTAGCTTGCAAACCTCAGCTTAGAGATTTAAAAAACATAGGCCAATATAGTAAAGGACCTGTGAGAAATCATTGGAATACATATGAGAAAGAGTTGAACCTGTGACAACACCAATGCCTTTAATTTAATAATTAAATGAATATGATGTGGATATATTATATTATATCATCAGTAAAGGACGCCATTACTCATAGTATATCATATTTGGGAGCTAAGAAGCGGGACATGACCCGAGATATCCATCAGTTAGCTTGTTTGGAGGGTTAGATTATTAGACTCTGATGATGAAGAGTTCATATATAGTTTAGGTTACAACCGTTTCATCTCAAGTTGAGGAGGTGAAAGTATGAAAACACATGCAAGGATCCCAAATTAGAGTATCTCAAAGGCAAGGCTCAACAACAGGAGTCTTTAGCCTTTGATATAACAAGACATATATAGAGTCACTTGTGTATTGTTCCAGATATTGTTGGGTTTTGATGGAAGATTATGATCAAGGCACACCATTCTCACTACTCTATTCACCTAGGATCCACAATGATGTATCATGATATTAAGGAGATTTATTGGTGGCTAGGAATTAAGAGGAACATAGTTGAGTTTGTAATGAAGTGGCCTAATTTTCAGTATGTAAATTTAGAGAACCAGAAGCTCAATGGGCTGAATCATGAGGAGTTACCAACTTCATTGTAAAAGTGGGAGGCGATAATTATGGATTTTTCATAGGTTTGCCTCTCTCGCGATGGAAGTAATTAAGATTCTATTTAGGTGATTATTGATAGGAAGACAAAATCAACATATTTCTTGGCAATCCTGGTCATATCTCAGCCAAAGATTATACTAGGATGTACATTAGGGAGATAATCAAACTACAAGGTGTCCTTCAGATTTCTTGTTCTTGTAAGTGCATTTCTTTTGGACATTCCATGAACCTGTTGATGAGACTTACATCGTGCATAGCATCAGATCTTGTTTACCAACTAATCCATCCCTTCTTCCCAATCTCACTTTCCATGTTGGTCCTCCACTCTATATATAAATAAAAACATAATAATATTATTTGTTACTTCGACTTCGACCTTGACTTAAAGTTTTAAAAAATAACTAAATAAGACTTTTGAATTTTGCATAGTGATACTTAGAAAGTACCAAAATATCTGATCTTAAATATATCAGGTGAAAAGTTGAAACTAAAAAGTTTTTAGAAAAAAAATAATAAAGAGAAAGAAATTGAAACGGAAGGAATAAATAGAAGGGAACATACTAATAGGACAGAATCTCCAGCAGCAATAGCAAGTATATCAGCGCAAGAAACAACTCCACTGCATTCATCTTCAACAGCTTTCTTAATATTGTCTATCACTTCAAATCCTCTAGCAGAATTTATGTTCCCTGCTGCAAACTTTTCACTTGTGGTGCTATTACCATCCAACAACAATGATCCATCACACCCCTACGTAATGTAATGATCAATTGAATATCCTTTGTCAAAAAATTATATCGTATATATAGAAAGTTATACGAAATATATATTGGTCACAATTGAAGTTATGATAGTTATCAAATTAAGCATGGCTTTCTAGCAGAAATTAAAGTATGAAAAATCACTAATTAAATGAATATATATTCAATAATGGACTAGGGAATTGAGTCAAAATAGAGGATAATAAGGTCAGCAAGATTTACCATATTAATTATTTCATCTGTCCTACTTTATCTGACACACTTTTTCTTTAGTCTGTTCCAAAAGAATGTATACTTTCTATAACAAAAGATAGTTTAACTTTAAATGAAATATTTTACAGCCACACAAATCATGTCTAAAGTTTGTTTTAGACAATAAAATTTAAGAATCTTTCTTTTTTCTTAAACTTTATACCAAATCAAACGGTGTCACATAAGTAAATCATAAGCTCATAAAAGAGCTAGCTAGGGGCCTTAAAAACTCACATTAACAAAGCAATCGTGAAAATGAAGACGAAGCAATGAAGCTGCCATTCTCATCTTGATAGCATTTTGAACTTCTTTACGAACAACTTTGAGAACATTTGGACATGTTTTTGCATAAAAATCACTTGTTAATTGTGAATTTACGACTACAAACATAATCATGAAAGTTACAAAAAGAGAATAATACAAAGTAAAATTGCATGACTTCCTCATGGTTTCAAAAGTAAAATATATATATTTAGCTAGAAATGTTTATTCAAATTTAAGTTGATAAGAATGTATAGTAAGCCAACCCTAATTTATAATAGTGTTTAAGAGGGCATTTGAGGTACATAATATAATATAATATAATATAATATAATATAATATAATATAATATAATATAATATAATATAAACTTATATGAATTAATTAGTGGTGTGATGTATGGCGGCTCCATTTTAGCTATACTTGTTGACTTTATAGTGGACGTGAGTGCATGTAACGCAATTTGAACTATTTAAACTAAGGTGATATTCTATTTTATTTTTACATTTTTAGTGCAATGGATGGATTTACAATAGAATATGCGGGTTGTCAGAAATTCAGTAACTTTTTCTCGATCTTTATAATTATATTGAAAAGTCTATCAAATATATAATATCTTAAGTTGGGAACTAGTAACAAGTATAGATGACTGGTTCAATGGTAAAGAAGAGCTTAATGTAGAGAGTCTCTGCGCCAGTACTGACGGGAGATTGAACCCTTATATGTGTAACTTTTACTTCTTAAACTCATTTTTTAGTTTTCTAAAATACCTTTTGAAACTTAAAGTTCTATATCTGCCTCTGCATTATAACAAGTTAGCCATTGTTTTCATCATATTATTTACTGGATATCAGAGCCATTTTTTTAAACTATCCAATAACATATCCATATTTCACTTAGGGATTCAAAATATGAAAAAATAGATCATATATTAAAAAGATAACATGTTTTTATATTTTTAAAAATGATCCTATTAGAGATGATAATAGGTGGGTGCGAGGCTGATTGAGCTTAACCCGCAAAACTTTTATAACCCACCCCGCTCTGTCCTGCATCACAATTTTTTTCACTTTCAACCAACCCCACCCTGCTCTGCATGAACCCGCCCTACATAATTTTTTAATATTTTCTTTTTAATTAAGTTTGATACTAAAAATAAAATTCATAAAAATAAAGTCATTTCTTATTAAGTTGTATTAATTTAGTAGATAATTACTCAAAAATTTATTTTATGGAGGTCAATTGGGAAGAATGTAAGAAACCATATTAGTTTGGATTCAACCATTTTCATTTACTATCTTGAATATTTTAGTAACTTAGATAAAAATTAATAAATAATAAATAATGTTGTATCACTCTTATAACATGTAAAAAATTGAAATTAAGTTTGAACTCGCACAAAATCACATAGGCCCGCAACCCGTCCACATTAGTTTTTAAAAAACCCACTTACACGCCCCGCATCCCTCTCCGCTCCACGTAACCTTAATTAAACCGCCCCACCCACGTAGCCTTAAACCTGCCTCACCCCGCCCACATCCACCCCACCCAGGCCCATTGCCCTCCCTAGACCCTATATGTATCTTAAACTCAATTTATAATGGCAACTAACTAAGAGTAGATTAAAAAAAATGTAAATTTAAAATCATTTAAGAGCCAAGTGTTGTGATACATGTTGGATGCATGCATCTTAATTAGGGTTTTGTATGAAACATGAAATCTAGAGACTGTATAATGGTAACCAATGTGGAAAGTGAACAAGTGAGCAAGTGAAGGTTTTAATATATTACATAGTGAAGGCTTTTGCATGCATGTACATGAATTTCAACTGGTTTGAAATAGGGAGAGGCGGATACCAGATATAAATTCACGTGAACTCATAAATTTTTGTTTAAAACCTGCATTTGCATTATATATACATGAATAATTTATTATAAGTCCAATTATTACTAATATACTCACTTGAGATGGCTGCAAGAACGTTTCATAAACTTCAAAATTTAACTCCGCCTCTAATGAACTACTTGATTGAATATTTCTACTCATAGTGGATAATAATAAATATGGTTGTTGTGTTATTAGTGCTTAACTACGATGAGAGCATGAGTATTATGGTTGACCAAAAAATCTTGATCAGTAGGCTTATTGGAGAACTTAGGTCATCTAAAACCATTATCCAAGAACAAAATTGAATAAATTTTGAAAAAATAATGTCAAATTGTTAAGTGAGAAAGTATTGCTCCTTGATTTTATCATCTATACTAGATTAATAATACTTAACAACTTATCCACATGTCAATATTTTTTTTTTTATATTTAAACACAATGAGATTATCCCTAATTAGCAAATTAAATTACCTACCAACTATGTTGCTCACACTCTTCTAAACTGTCAAGTGGTACCTGACTACTTTTGTAGAATTCGAAACGAATGCGGCGTTGAAAGTGAAGAGTTTGCGCAACTTAGCCTACCAGCTAAGAAAATATTAGACCTTGTTTGATTACTCCAATACTTGTATACAACATAGGATAATCAACCAATGTGAGATAATTGGGCTAGTAACCATGGGTGTTGTGACTAGTGATATGAGAGGCCATCAATATATATTTAGAATATAATGTACTTGTTTTAGCTGAGTAATTAACATTTATATTTTGAAATTTTTAATTAATATTTATATTTTGAAATTTTCTTAAGACTTGAATTCCAAAATTAAGATGGCCAAGGTCCATAAGATTGAAATAATTCTTGCAACAAACAACTTCTAGTACTTATTAATTAAGGCTCTATATCAAATGCCTAAATTTGTTCCTTATGGAGTTCCTAAACGGAGTCCAAAAATAAAGGAAAAATTATGTATTACACATCCCTTTTTCTATTATTTTTTACTATTTCAAAATATTACAAAAATCCCTCTTTTTCCTCCTAAACCCTACTCATCTGGATACATAACTTCTCAAATCCTAAATTCACATTTCTTTCTTCCTATTTTTTCTCCTTAAATCTCTTCCTATTTTCACTCCCTCAATCTAATTTGTTATTTCCTTTATTACAATTTTGAATTTGAATTTTTTTTCTCTCTCCGGTCAATCGATTTCATTTTCCTCAATAGGTAGTTTTTCTTCTTCTCCAACTTACAGTTCATCATTTTTTTTTTAGTTTTCTTTTGATTTTACATCTTCAATGTCCTAATACATATGGATGATGGTCCTTCTTTTAGTATTGGGATTACCCAGTTAACCTCACCTAAAATTGATTATCCAATTAGTCGAAGAATGATGCATCTTTGACTTCAAAACCAACTGTAGAAGAATGCCCAAAAAAGGAGGGAAAGGTTGACTTGTTGGTGGCTCCGGTAAGGGCTTTTGAAAGAAACCTGATTTTCAATACAGACACCGATATATATTGTTATCACTGAATACAAATTACAACGTTTAATACTCACAACAAAGTAATAACATACTAATTATGGATAGATTAACATAGACGAATGTAACTAGAAGTGTAACATCTCACAATTTGAAATAACTAGGAAGAAGCAAATAATTGGAAATAGTCATTTTTGGAAAGAATGAAAATCTGGAAATTTGTTCAAGTTAGGAAAAGTTGAGTTTTGGTCAACTTCAAATGGCCATAACTCCTAGCTCAAGATGAGTTGGGTGTACTTCCAAACATGGTTGGAATGATCTTTCCAATGCCGCCAAGTTTGCGCGATTCCGAGTTCGTATGAATAAGTTATGCCCTTTGGAAGTTGGGCTGTTGGATTAAGGAAAGTCTAATCTGGATTTTAGAAGGGTAATTTAGTCTTTTCCTTACCTAATTATTCTAATTTTTTTTAGGAGATTAATTGGGGTAAAACCGGATTTCGGTCAGTTTAGAAAAGTTACAGTTCACGCTATGGCTTGGAGAAAAGAGAAAAGAGGAGAAAGGAAAAGAGGAAGAAAGATTCGTCAATTTCGTCAAAGATAGCTTGTGGATCTCGTCGAGGGTAATCCCTATAAAGGTATGTGAGATCACATAGCGTTGGGTTAGTTCACCCACGCGCCAATCATGATTCAATTCAGCAAAATATGTGTGATTTGAAAGTAAATCCTTTGAGTTCTTGATGAAATTCGTTTGAATTATTGTGGGTTGTTTAGTTGAAGTTTCTTGCAATTTGATTCATGTTTCCCGGTGTAATTTTGGTTTGAATCTATCATATATTGAGGGTATAAATGATCCTAAGTGTTTGCGGAAAGAACCATTGAACTTTAGAGGGTTTAGAGTTGAAAAATGGAGAAGAAAAGTCGTCAAACACCTAGGGATAGGGGTGGGGCTTCGCGCCAGCGCCCCCCAAAAGAGTCTCTGAATCTTCACTCTTGGGGCACCGCGCAAGCAAGAGCACCCCAAACCAACCTCTGAATGTTGAGGGTTGGCACCCCGTGCCTCTCAGAGCGCCAGGGACGCCAGTTCTCCCGATTCGTTCCCTACATTTTAGTACTCGTTCCTTAGCAATGTACCTATGTTTTCTAGTTGATCCCATCACTCTAAGGTACATCTAAACATTATGAAATCATCAATAAACATGAGATCATGAACCTTGAATCCATAATCCAATTCAAGGAAAGTTAAGATCAAAGTCAAGAGAAGTAAGAGTCAAGTTAAGAGAAGTTCTTAGAGTTTTCCAAAAGTCTTTTCCAAATGTTTTAAATTTGTTTTAAGACTTAAAGTTCAACTTGAGTAAAAAGTACAGTTTGAAGTTCATTTCTTCAAAATTATATGGGGACTAAGTACTCTCAAAGAGATTTAAAATGTTTTCACATTTAAATAAGAACGGAAACTGAGATTTCCAAAGAGCCTTCGGGCTAGTTTTCAGAAAAAGAGTAATAGCTTTCCAAATGAAGCAAGAAGGGAAACTGAGATTTCCAAGATAGCCTTTGAGCTAAGTTTTTGAGCACTAATCTAAAATCACAGAAGAAGTATGTTTTAAAAAAAAAACATAAGAGCTAGTATATTTTGGGAGTAGTATTGAGCACTGAATTGGGGGGCGAGCATGAGTTCAGAGAACTCACGTCTCCATAAAACCATGTAGCCACCATGGGTAGAAAAGGGTCATACTTTTTATATGAACCCTTTTCACAATAGACTAGTGGATCCACTTAGTAGTTCAAGTCCTATAACTCTGGCCGGGTATAGGATGCGCTGGCAGCGTGAGGTAAATTGCTATATCATCACTTTAGCTCTTATGTGATGGTTGTCGGTTAGAGAAACTCCCACAGAAGTTATTGTATTTTTATATACATTAGTTTATTGTATTTTTACATACATTTCAGAGTTATGTTGTATCCTTTTATATATATACACAGAGTTGACATCATGTTTTTAAACAACTTTTCTTTATATTGCACTTGTTTTAAAATGTTTTATATTGAAATGAGATCAATTAAGTATTCATGAGTTGAGAAGAACCAAGGTAAGTGTTTCTTTCAGATTCCCTTTCAAGCCTATGTTGTTTTAGCATTCCAACTCGCATACTCGTACATTCAATGTACTGATGCCAATTGGCCTGCATCGACTTATGATGCAGACATAGGTATCTAGGATCGGCATTCCAACACATTGTTGATCCAGTGAGCAGTTCAGAGTCGGTCGGTGAGCCTCCTTGCATTCCAGATGATCTATTTTCATTGCTTTCTAGTTAGTTCATTAGGATGTTGTGGGGTTGTCCGAACATCCATCTCAGTTGTTTTACAGGCTTCATAGACAGTCAGATGTTAGTCCTTTGAGTCTTTTCATTATCATTTCTTATTGTTAAGACTTGGGTTGCCACTTTTGGCCAAGTTGAATGTTTAACCTTTAAACATTCTCAGTTATTTTATTATTCAGTTCAGTTAAGTGTTATTGATCATTATAAGTATGAATATTGTCTTCCGCTGAGTTAAGTATGCCAGGCCAAGGGTTCGCTTGGGGACAACAATGGTTTTCGAGTGCCAGTCCCGCCCAGGGTGTAGGCTCGGGGAGTGACAAACGTGGTATTAGAGCTAATAGTTCAAGAGTCCTAGGGAGTCTATGAAGCCGTGCCTATAGAGTCCTACTTATTGGTGTGAAGTGCACCACATCTACAATTAGGATGCTGCAACATTTAGGAACTATCTCACTTCTTTCACACTCATTTCGTGCGATGGAGTTTAATCTCTAAAAATTTCCCTTTAATGCGTGCCTATGCGTGTTTTAGATAATCATGCCTCTACAAAGAGCAGTCAGAGGTCGTCCAACTAGGAGGAATGTTGAGGAGAAAGAGTTACCGAATGCACCTGAAGTGCAACCTCAAGGAGAAGTTATTAATGCTGAGTTCAGAGAGGCAATTAGGATGCTGAGTCAAGCTGTGACTAACCAGGTTGTTCAGCAAAGGGGAGCTCGATAGGAAGGAGTTGACATTTCAAGGAGTCGTGAGTTCTTGAGGATGAACCCTTCAAGCTTCGCTGGTTAGAGCACTACTGAGGATCCAAAGAACTTTATTGAAGATCTAAAGAAGGTATTTGATGTTATGCATGTGGAAGATACTGAGCGAGTTGAACTAGCTGCATATCAACTAAAGAATGTTGTTAGGACTTGGTTCGACCAGTAGAAAGGGGGTAGACCTGAGAATGCACCACCTGCAAGTTGGGCTTGTTTTGAAGAGGCTTTCTTGGGGTGTTTCTTTCCCCGAAAACTGAAAGAGGCTAAGGTACGAGAGTTTCTCACACTTAAGAAAGATTCTTTGTATGTTCATAAGTATTGGTTGAAATTCACCCAACTGTCTCGCTATGCTCTGGAAATGGTTGCGGACATGAGGAGTAGGCTGATTCTGTTTGTTGCTGGGCTGTCCCGTCTATAAGCAAAGAGGGCCAGGAAGCAATGCTTCTTGGGGACATGGACATTTCGTGGTTGATGGTCTATGTGCAGAAGTAGAGGAAGAGAAGCTGAGGGATAGAAAGGAATTCAAGAACAAGAGGGTAAAGACAGGGAATGAGTCTGGGAAGCAGAAGAGTAATGCCAACCGGTCATCCTTCCAATAGAAACAGAGGGGACCTGCTCCATCATCTGCTAGTGCACCTGCAGCTAGGAACAAAGGTGAGTAAAATGGTCAGAATTCTAGAGCTAAGCCTGCCTATTCTCAAGGTAGTGTGGCGCAAGGGGGTAGTAAGCCTCCTGCCTGTGCAAGTGTGGTAGGAACCACTCAGGTATTTGTCGTGAGGGATCCACTGGTTGTTTCAAGTGCGGTCAGATTAGGCATTTCATGCGATAGTGTCCAAAGAACAAGCAGGGAAATGGTAATGAGGGCAATAGAGCCCAATCTTCATCAGTTGCTCCACCAGACAAAGCTGCAACTAGAGGGGCTACTTTCGGTACTGGCGGAGGAACAAACCGCATATATGCTATCAACAGTCGCCAAGAGCAAGAGTATTCACCAAATGTTGTCACTTGTATGATCCAAGTCTTTGACTTTACTATTTATGCTTTGCTAGATCCAGGTGAGAGTTTATCTTTTGTAACTCCTTATGTTTATATGAATTTTGATGTTATTCCTGAGCAACTTAGTGAACCATTCAGTGTCTCTACGCCTGTTAGTGAGTCTATTGTAGCAGAGAGAGTCTATCGTGATTGTCTCATTTCCGTCAATCACAAGAGTACCATGGTTTATTTAATTGAGTTGGACATGGTAGATTTTGATGTCATTCTTGGTATGGACTGGCTTCATGCCTGTTTTGCCTCAGTTGATTGTAGAACTCGAGTAGTCAAGTTTCTGTTTCCAAATGAGGCAGTCTTAGAGTGGAAAAACAGTTCAGCAGTGCCTATGGGTCGTTTCATTTCGTACCTTGAGGCAAGGAAGTTAGTTTCGAAGGGGTGTGTCTATCACTTAGTCCGAGTTAATGACTCAAGTGTGGAGGTACCTCCTATTCAGTCAGTTCCAGTAGTAAAAGAGTTTCCAGAAGTCTTTCCTGATGATCTTCTCGGAGTCCCTCCTGAGAGAGAGATAGACTTCGGTATAGATCTTCTTCCAGATACTCGTCCTATATCTATTCTGCCATACAGATCGGAACCAACAGAGTTGAAAGAGCTTAAAGAGTAGTTGAAAGACCTTTTAGAGATAGGGTTTATTCGACCAAGTGTCTCACCTTTGGGTGCTCTGGTCTTGTTTGTGGGAAAGAAAAATGGTTCCCTTAGGATGTGTATAGACTACCACCAATTGAACAAGGTTACCATCAAGAACAAGTATCCTCTTCCAAGGATCGATGATCTTTTTGATTAGGTTCATGGTGCTTCCTGTTTCTCGAAAATTGACCTTAGATCAGGCTATCTTCAGTTAAGAGTAAGGGAATGTGATATTCCAAAGACAGCATTCAGGACCCGTTATGGTCATTATGAGTTTCTGGTCATGTCGTTCGGTTTAACTAATGCACCTACAACGTTCATGGACCTTATGAATAGAGTTTTCAAACCTTATTTAGATATGTTTGTTATCGTCTTCATTGATGAAATACTAATCTATTCAAGGAATGAAGAAGATCATGCTAGACATCTCATAATAGTTCTTTAGACTTTAACAGATAAGGAGTTGTATGCTAAATTCTCTAAGTGTGAATTTTGGCTTCAGTCTGTGGCATTCTTAGGCAATATTGTGTCTGGAGAGGGAATTAAAGTTGATACTCAAAAAATTGAGGCAGTGCAGAATTGGCCTAAACCCATATCTCCAACTGATATTAGGATTTTCTTGGGTTTGGCTGGATATTATAGAAGGTTTGTAGAGGGGTTCTCGTCTATTTCATCCCCTTTGACCGAGTTGACTCAGAAAACAGTGAAATATCAATGGTCTGAAGCTTGTGAGAAAAGCTTTCAGGAATTGAAGAAGAGGTTGACTACTGCCCCAATTTTGACCTTACCCGAAGGTACTTAAGGTTTTGTGGTGTATTGTGATGCATCTAGAGTTAGTTTGGGTTGTGTATTAATGCAGAATGGCAAGGTTATAACTTATGCCTCCAGACAGTTGAAAGTTTATGAGAAGAACTACCCAACACATGACTTAGAGTTGGTTGGGTTGCTGTAGTATTCGCTTTGAAGATATGGTGTCATTATTTGTATGGTGTTCATGTTGGTATATTCACTGATCATAAGAGCCTTCAATATGTGTTCACTCAGAAAGAGCTTAATCATAGACGAAGAAGGTGGTTAGAGTTACTCAAGGATTATGACATGAGTATTCTTTATCACACAGGTAAGGCTACTGTTGTTGCTGATGCCTTGAATAGGTTGTCAATGGGTAGTACCGTCCATGTTGAGGAAGAAAAGAGAGATTTATCGAAAGATGTGCATAGGCTTGCACGCTTAGGAGTCCGACTTATGGATTCCACAAAAGGAGGAAAGTGGCGATGAATAGGGCTGAATCATCACTAGTTTCAGAAGTTAAAGAAAAACAAGACCAAGATCCCATTTTGCTTGAGTTGAAGGCAAATTTTCAAAAGCATAAAGTATTAGCTTTTGAACAAGGGGGAGACGGTGTATTGAGATATCAAGGTAGATTGTGTATACCTATAGTGGATGGACTCCAAGAGAGAATTATGGGGGAAGCTCATAGCTCCAAATATTCCATTCATCCGGGTTCCACAAAGATGTATCATGACTTGAGAGAAGTTTATTGGTGGAATAGCATGAACAAGGAAATTGCAAAATTTGTTGCTAAGTGTCCAAATTGCCAGCAAGTGAAAGTTGAGCACCGATAGCCCGGTGGTTTGGCTCAGAATATAGAACTTCCGGAATGGAAGTGGGAGATGATCAATATGGATTTCGTCACAGGTTTACCAAGGTCTCGTAGACAACATGATTCTATTTGGGTGGTTGTCGACAAAATGACAAAATCAACCTACTTTTTGCCGGTAAAGACTACCTATTCAGCATAGGATTAAGCCAGGTTATATATTCAGGAGGTGGTAAGACTTCATGGAGTCCCTGTTTCGATTATATTAGATAGGGGTGCACAATGTATTGCACAGTTTTGGAAGTCATTCCAAAAAGGTTTGGGTTCAAAGGTGAACTTAAGTACTGCATTTCATCCTCAGACAGATGGGCAAGCAGAGCGCACTATTCAGACTTGAGAGGATATGTTGAGGGCGTGCGTGATCGATTTCAAAGGGAATTGGGATGATCACCTATATCTCATTGAGTTTGCTTACAACAACAGTTACCACTCTAGCATCCAAATGGCTTCTTATGAAGCTCTTTATGGGAGAAGATGAAGATCTCCTATTGGATGGTTTGAAGTTGGTGAAGCTGGGTTGATAGGACCAGATTTAGTTCACCAAGCCATGGAGAAGGTGAAAGTGATTCAAGAGAGGTTGAAAACAGCACAGAGTTGTCACAAATCCTACACAGATGTTAGGAGTAGGGAGTTGGAGTTCGAGGTAGATGATTGGGTATATCTAAAAGTTTCACCCATGAAGGTTGTTATGAGGTTTGGTAAGAAAGGGAAACTTAGTCCCCGGTATATTGGACCTTATAGAATAGCCAAGAGGATTGGCAAAGTAGCTTATGAGTTGGAGCTACCACAAGAGTTAGCAGCTGTTCATTCAGTATTTCACGTCTCCATGTTGAAGAAGTGCATGGGCGATCCTTCATTGATCATACCAACTGAAGATATTGGGATCAAGTATAGCCTATCTTATGAAGAGATTCCGGTTCAGATTCTAGATCGCCAAGTTCGCAAGTTGAGGACTAAGGAAGTAGCATCAGTCAAAGTCCTTTGGAGGAACCAATTTGTTGAGGAAGCTACTTGGGAAGCTGAAGAGGATATGAAGAAAAGATATCCACATCTCTTTGAGTCCGGATAAAATGCAGACCATGGTACTAATTTATTTCTTAGTACTCTTTAAATTATGAGTGAGCATGTTGTTTGTTTGCATTTGCTTGTTGGGTGTTTGAACTTGATGTCACACCCTGAGCCTAGTAAGAATAATCTAATTCGATGATGAATGTTCCCAAGGGGGAGATATTGTAACATCTCGCAATTTGAAATAACTAGGATGAAGCTAATAATTGGAAATAGTAATTTTTGGAAAGAATGAAAATCTAGAAATTTGTTTAAGTTAGGAAAAGTTGAGTTTTGGTCAACTTTAAACGGCCATAATTCCTAGATCATTATGAGTTAGGTGTACTTCCAGATATAGTTGGAAATCTCTTGGAATGATATTTCCAACGCCGCCGAGTTAGCACAATTCTGAGTTCGTATGCATAAGTTATCCCCTTTGGAAGTTGGGTTATTGGATTAAGGAAAGTCTATTCCGGATTTCGGAAGGGTAATTTAGTCTTTTCCTTTCCTCATTATTCTAATTGTTTTTAGGAGATTAATAGGGGTAAAACAAGATTTTGGTCAGTTTAGAAAAGTTAGAGTTCACACTAGGGCTTGGAGAAAAGAGAAAATAGAAAAGAGGAGAAAGGAGAAGAGGAGGCAAGATTCGTCGATTTCATCAAGGATAGCTTGTGGATCTCGTCGGAGGAAAGTTCAACCACGCGCCAATCATGATTCAATTCAGCAAAATATGTGTGATTTGAAAGTAAATCCTTTGAGTTCTTGATGAAATTCGTTTGAATTCTTGTGGGTTATTTTGTTGAAGTTTCTTGCGATTTGATTCATGTTTCTAGGTGTAATTTCGGTTTGAATCTATCATATATTGAGGGTATAAATGATCCCAAGTGTTTGGGGAAAGTACCATTGAAGTTTAGAGGGTTTAGAGTTGAAAATCGGAGAAGAAAAGTCATCAAACACCTAGGGATAGGGGTGGGGATTCGCGCCAGCCAGCGCTCCCCAAAAGAGTCTCTGAACCTTCACCCTTGGGGCATCGCGCAAGCCAGCGAGCTCCAGACCAGCCTCTGAATGTTGAGGGCTGGCGCCCCGCACCTCTCAGAGCGCCAGGGACGCCAGTTTTCCCCATTCGTTCCCCACCTTTTAGTACTCATTCCTTAGCAATGTACCTATATTTTCTAGTTGATCCCATCACTCTAAGGTACTTCTAAACATCATGAAATCATCCATAAACATGAGATCATGAACCTTGAATCCATAATCCAATTCAAGGAAAGTTAAGATCAAAGTCAACAGAAGTAAGAGTCAAGTTAAGAGAAGTTCTTAGAGTTTTCGAAAAGTCTTTTCCAAATGTTTTAACTTTGTTTTAAGACTTAAAGTTCAAGTTGAGTAAAGAGTAAAGTTTGAAGTTCATTTCTTCAAAATTATATGGGGACTAAGTATTCCCAAAGAGATTTAAACTGTTTTCACATTTAAATAAGAACGGAAGCTGAGATTTCCAAAGAGCTTACGGGCTAGTTTTCAGAAAAAGAGTAATAGCTTTCTAAATGAAGCAAGAAGGGAAACTGAGATTTCCACGATAGACTTTGAGCTATGTTTTTGAGAACTAATCTCAAATCACAGAAGAAGTATGTTTTTTTTTTAAAAAAACATAAGAGCTAGTATATTTTGGGAGTAGTATTGAGCACGGAATTGGGGGCGAGCATGAGTTCAGATAACTCACGTCTCCATAAAACCATGTAGCCACTATGGATATAAAAGGGTCATACTTTTTATATGAATCGTTTTCACAATAGAATAGTGGATCCACTTAATAATTTAGGTCCTATACCTCTGTCCGGGTATAGGATGCGCTGGCAGCGTGAGGTAGATCGTTGTATCATCACTATAGCTCTTATGTGATGGTTGTCGGTTAGAGAAACTCCCACATAAGTTATTGTATTTTTATATACATCAGTTTATTGTATTTTTACATATATTTCAGAGTTATGTTGTATCCTTGTATATACACAGAGTTGACATCATGTTTTTAAACAAATTTTCTTTATATTGCACTTGTTTTGAACTGATTTATATTGAAATGAGATCAATTAAGTATTCATGAGTTTAGAAGAGCCAATGAAAGTGTTTTTTTTAGATTCTCTTTCAAGCCTATGTTGTTTTAGCATTCGAACTCGCATACTCGTACATTCAATGTACTGATGGCAATTATCCTGCATCGTCTTATGATGCAGACACAGGTAACTAGGATCGGCATTCCAGCGCACCGTTGATCCAGTGAGTAGTTCAGAGTCAGTAAGTGAGCCTCCTTGCATTCCGGAGGATCTATTTTCATTGCTTTCTAGTTAGTTCATTAGGATGTTGTGGGGTTGTCCCAACATCCATCTCAGTTGTTTTTGAGGCTTCATAGACAGTCAGATATTAGTCCTTTGTGTCTTTTCATTATCATTTCTTATTGTTAAGACTTGGGTTGCCACTTTTGGCCAAGTTGAATGTTTAACCTTTAAACATTCTCAGTTATTTTATTATTCAGTTCAGTTAAGTGTTATTAATCATTATAAGTATGAATATTGTCTTCCGCTAAGTTAAGTAAGCCAGGTCAAGGGTTCGCTTGGGGCCAACAATGGTCTTCGAGTGCCATTCCCTCCCTGGGTGTAGGCTTTGGGAGTGACAAACGTGGTATCAGAGCACAGAGTTCAAGAGTCCTAGGTAGTCTATGAAGTCCTGCCTGTAGAGTCCTATTTTTCGGTCTGAAGTGCGCCACATCTATAATTAAGATGCTGCAACATTTAGGAACTATCTCACTTCTTTCACACTCATTTCGTGCGATAGAGTTTAATCTCTAAAAATTTCCCTCTAATGCGTGCCTACGCGTGTTTCAAATAATCATGCCTCTACGAAGAGCAGTTAGAGGTCGTCCAGCTAGGAGGAATGTTGAGGAGAAAGAGTTACCTAATGCACCTGAAGTGCAACCTTAAGGAGAAGTTATTAATGCTGAGTTCAGAGAGGCAATTAGGATGCTGAGTCAAGCTGTGACTAACCAGGTTGTTCAGAAAAGGGGAGATCGACAGGAAGGAGCTGACACTTCAAGTATTCGTGAGTTCTTGAGGAAGAACCTTCCAAGCCTCATTGGTTCGAGCACTACTGAGGATCTGAAGAAGTTATTTGATGTTATGCATGTGGCAGATACTGAGCGAGTTGAACTAGCTGCGTATCAATTGAAGAATGTTTTTGGGACTTGGTTTGACCAGTGGAAAGGGCGTAGACCTGAGAATGCACCACCTGTAAGTTGGGCTTCTTTTGAAGAGACTTTCTTGGGGTGTTTCTTTCCCTGTAAATTTAAAGATGCTAAGGTACAAGAGTTCCTTACACTTAAGAAAGATTATTTGAGTTTCATGAGTTTGGGTTGAAATTTACCCAACTATCTCGCTATGCTCCGGAAATGGTTGCGGACATTTGGAGTAGGATGAGTCTGTTTGTTGTTGGGCTGTCCCGTCTATAAGCAAAGAGGGCCGAGCAGCAATGCTTATTGGGGACATGGACATTTCATGATTAATGGTCTATGTGCAGCAAGTAGAGGAAGTGAAGCTGAGGGATAGAGAGGAATTCAAGAACAAGAGGGTAAAGACAGGGAATGAGTTCGGGCAGCAGAAGAGTAATGCCAACCGGTCATCCTTCTAACAGAAGCAAAGGGGGACCTACTCTATCATCTACTAGTGCACCTCCAGCTAGGAAAAAAGGTGAATAGAATGGTCAGAATTCTAGAGCTAAGCCTGCCTATTCTCAAGGTAGTGTGGCGCAATGGGGTAGTAAGCCTCCTTCCTGCGCCAAGTGTGGTAGGAACCACTCAGGTATTTGTCGTGAGGGATCCATTGGTTGTTTCAAGTGCGGTAAGACTGGGCATTTCATGCGATAGTGTCCAAAGAACAAGCGGAGAAATGGTAATTTGGGCAATAGAGCCCCATCTTCATCAATTGCTCTACCAGACAGTTGCAACTAGAGGGGCTACTTCCGGTACTGGCGGAGGAACAAACCGCTTATATGCTATCAACAGTCGCCAAGAACAAGAGGATTCACTAGATGTTGTCACTGGTATGATCCAAGTCTTTGACTTTACTGTTTATGCTTTGCTAGATCCAAGAGGGAGTTTATCTTTTGTAACTCCTTTTGTTGCTATGAATTTTGATGTTATTCCTGAGCAACTTAGTGAACCATTCAGTGTCTCTACGCCTGTTGGTGAGTCTATTCAAGGAGATAGAGTATATCGTGATTGTCCTATTTCCGTCAATCACAAGAGTACCATGGCTGATTTAATTGAGTTAGACATGGTAGATTTTGATGTCATTCTTGGTATCGACTGGCTTCATGCCTGTTATGCCTCAGTTGATTGTAGAACTCGAATAGTCAAGTTACAATTTCCAAATGAGCCAGTCTTAGAGTGGAAAAACAGTTCAGCAGTGCCTAAGGGTCGTTTCATTTCGTACCTTAAGGCAAGGAAGTTGGTTTCTAAGGGGTGTGTCTATCACTTAGTCCGAGTTAATGACTCAAGTGTTGAGGTACCTCCTATTCAGTCAGTACCAGTAGTAAAAGAGTTCCCAGAAGTCTTTCTGATGATCTTCCCGGAGTCCCTACTGAGAGAGAGATAGACTTCGGTATAGATCTTCTTTCAGATACTCGTCCTATATCGATTCCGCCATACAGAATGGCACCAGCGGTGTTGAAAGAGCTTAAAGAGCATTTGAAAGACCTTTTAGAGAATGGGTTTATTCAACCAAGTGTCTCACCTTGGGGCGCTCTGGTCTTGTTTGTGGGAAAGAAAAATGGTTCCCTTAGGATGTGTATAGACTACCGCCAATTGAACAAGGTTACAATCAAGAACAAGTATCCTCTTCAAAGGATCGATGATCTTTTTGATTAGGTTCATGGTGCTTCCTGTTTCTCGAAAATTGACCTTAGATCAGGCTATCATTAGTTAAGAGTAAGGGAATGTGATATTCCAAAGTCAACATTCAGGACCCGTTATGGTCATTCTGAGTTTCTGGACATGTCGTTCAATTTAACTAATGCACCTGCAGCATTCATGGACCTTATGACTAGAGTTTTCAAACCTTATTTAGATATGTTTGTTATCGTTTTCATTGATTAAATACTAATCTATTCAAGGAATGAAGAAGATCATGCTAGACATCTTAGGCCATATTGTGTCTGGAGAGGGAATTAAAGTTGATATTCAGAAAATTGAGGCAATGCAGAATTGGCCAAGACCCACATCTTCAATTGATATTAGGAGTTTCTTGGGTTTGGCTGGCTATTATAGAAGGTTTGTAGAGGGGTTCTCATCTATTTCATCCCCTTTGACCAAGTTTACTCAGAAAATAGTGAAATTTCAATGGTCTGAAGCTTGTGAGAAAAGCTTTCAAGAATTGAAGAAGAGGTTGACTATTGCCCCAGTTTTGACCTTACCAGAAGGTACTCAAGGTTTTTTGGTGTATTTTGATATATCTAGAGTTGCTTTGGGTTGTGTATTAATGCATAATGGCAAGGTTATAACTTATGCCTCCAGATAGTTGAAACTTCATGAGAAGAACTACCCAACCCATGACTCAGAGTTGACTGATGTAGTTTTCACTTTGAAGCTATGGCGTCATTATTTGTATGGTGTTCATGTTGATATATTCACTGATCATAAGAGCCTTCAATATGTGTTCACTTAGAAAGAGCTTAATCTCAGACAAAGGAGGTGGTTAGAGTTACTCAAGGATTATGACATGAGTATTCTTTATCACCAGGTAAGGCTAATATTGCTGATGCCTGTAGTAGGTTATCTATGGGTGGGTAGTACCGCCCATGTTGAGGAAGAAAAGAGAGAGTTAGCGAAAGATGTGCAGAGGCTTGCATGCTTAGGAGTCCGACTTCTGGATTCCACAGAAAGAGGAATAGTGGTGACGAATTGGGCTGAATCATCACTAGTTTCAGAAGTTAAAGAAAAACAAGACCAAGATCCCATTTTGCTTGAGTTGAAGGCAAATGTTCAAAAGCAAAAGGTATTAGCTTTTGAACAAGGGGGAGATGGTGTATTGAGATATCAAGGTAGATTGGGTGTACCTATGGTGGATGGACTCCAATAGAGGATTATTGAGGAAGCTCATAGCTCTAAATATTCCATTGCAGAATTTGTTGCTAAGTGTCCAAATTGCCAGCAAGTGAAAGTTGAGCACCGATAGCCCGGTGGTTTGGCTCAGAATATAGGACTTTCGGAATGGAAGTGGGAGATGATCAATCTGGATTTCATCACAGGTTTACCACGGTCTCGCAGACATCATGATTCTACTTGGGTGGCTGTCGACAGAATGACAAAATCACCCCACTTTTTGCTGGTAAAGACTACTCATTCAGTAGAGGATTATTCCAGGTAATATATTCAGGAGGTGGTAAGACTTCATGGAGTCCCTGTTTTGATTATATCAGATAGGGGTGCACAATTTACTGCACAGTTTTGGAAGTCATTCCAAAAAGGTTTGGGTTCAAACGTGAACTTAAGTACTGCATTTCATCCTGAGACAGATGGGCAAGCAGATCACACTATTCAGACTTTAGAGGATATGTTGAGGGCGTGCGTGATCAATTTCAAAGGGAATTGGGATGATCACCTACCTCTCATTGAGTTTGCTTACAACAACAGTTACCACTCTAGCATCCATATGGCTTCTTATGAAGCTCTCTATGGTAGAAGATGCAGATCTCCTATTGGTTGGTCTGAAGTTGGTGAAGCTGGGTTGATAGGACCAAATTTAGTTCACTAAGCCATGGAGAAGGTGAAAGTGATTCAAGAGAGGTTGAAAACGGCACAGAGTCGTCAGAAATTCTTCACGGATGTTAGGAGAAGGGAATTGGAGTTTGAGGTGGATGATTGGGTATATCTAAAAGTTTCACCCATGAAGGTTGTTATGAGGTTTGGTAAGAAGGGGAAACTTAGTCCCCGGTATATTGGACCTTATAGAATTGTAAAGACCAGAGAGCACCCCGTAGCCGTTACCGGCGTATTCGACCTCTCGGAGGTTTTATACAAAACCTTACCATTCGTCATAGCATTTATCATAGAAAAATAGCGGAAAATTTATAACTTTTTCATAATTTTAAACAAGACTTAAACAGTCACCTCTTTTAAACCTTTAATACAAAATCGGAGTACTACATCTCAAGGTAGGCATCTTAAAACATGACTACAACACAAGAGGGACACAACCTTTACAATATAAAAGAAACTACTATCTAGTACATAGAACTTAAGGAAATTTTTTAACATAAAGTTCCTTGAATCTTTAAGGACACACCCGAACTTGGGAATAGTAAGCCAAACTCATCACTTCTGGGAAAGGACCTTTAGCCACCACCACCTACACTTGGTGTAAAAAGATGAAGAAGAATGATGTTAGTACAAAAATGCACTAAGTATGCTAGCCATGGAAAAACATGCTTTTAAATGGGACATTTAGTTGGAAACCATGCATCATGCCTTTTTAGAGAAACTTCAAGAACATTTAGTATAATAGGCACAATATAAACCAAATACATCACCATACACATCGAAACCATTCATTATAGCACATAGAGCCACTTATAACATTTTAGGCACATTCAATGCATACAATACATTACCTTCCTATTTATCTTAACTCCTTTCCTCAAGCAACCCTTAGGGAAAACTTGGTGCAA
Organism: Solanum tacnaense; assembly: GCA_029582525.1. Lineage (NCBI taxonomy): Eukaryota > Viridiplantae > Streptophyta > Magnoliopsida > Solanales > Solanaceae > Solanum > Solanum tacnaense. The sequence continues at coordinate 87 of JAJOOD010007243.1, read as the reverse complement.
TGTATCACCTTAAGGTTACCAAGGGTGAACTTACATATAACCTTCATCAATCCAACCACATATATTCATAGAGTCATAAGCACACCA
>JAJOOD010007241.1:0-37822 GCA_029582525.1 Solanum tacnaense | reverse complement strand
AATTAGAGACTCAAGACTAGCATCCCATCATGCATGAAACATCATAAACAATGCACAAAACTAGGAGGAAACATCAACTCCATCTCATACATACTCAATGCAACACAAGGAAGTAGGAACTACATCTACAAACTCATTATGCTTGAAAACTTCAACATTTCTCATTTTATTGGAGGAATTACCTTCTCCAACTCAAATCATGCTCATCATATCATCATTAAGCAATTTATGCAATCATTCTCAAAAGCACATTTAAGCATGTTCTACAATTCACCTCATGAAGCATATATGCAACTCATACTAAATGCACATCAACATGAGGAACATAAATCATAAAAACTCATTTTCTCATTTAAACATAAATTCGTCAAGAAGATGCATAACATATGGAGATCATGGAAACACATAATCACACATGACTCTAAAACATGAAACAAGCCAAAAAGGAACTCTTTGTCTTAGGCTTGAATAGGAATAGAAGGAAGAGAATGAGGATATCGGTATTTCTCATTGGCCCTTGGCCTCCCAAGTAGCACCCTCAACTACAACCCTTACTAAAATACTACTCCTCAACATTTTCATGGATCAACTTCCTTACTCTATTATTTCTTAACTTGTCGGTCTAAGATCCCAACTGGTACTTCTAAAATAGGGAGGTTCTGATTAAGCAACTCTTGCTCACTAACAACCTCACCAACACCACTCAAGGTTTCATAAGAGCCTACAAAATTGGGACTAAACTTACCAAACTCACTACACCTCTTAAGGGGAGAATTTCAAGCAAACCTAACTCATGTACATCTAGAACACTCAACGACCTTTCTATCTAAGCACATTATCCCCCCCCTTGGGAGCAAGCCTATACAAACTGCTTTGTATAGGCATAACACTGAGCTCTATCATCATGTCGAGAGACTTCTCTACCTGGTTGTGCGTTACCTCTGCCTGCATTACCATTTCCTCTACCCACATGGCCTCGCTGATTACCTCCTCGCCCACTTTGTGGACGCCCTCGACCATTATTACCATTTCCCGCGGGTACCACTGTTTTAGTCTACTGTTGCACAGAATCCAACTCACGTGGGTGGGGACAATCTCTCCTCACATGCCCAGGCTCTCCACAGTTGTAACATGTACGATCAAAAGATGGCCTACTGCCCGTTGAAGGTGCGACTCCGTGGCTATCCTGAATCAAATTATGAGATGGAATTACCGAGTAATTATCTATAGAGGCGGGCATAGCGGACTGAATTGGCTTGGCTGCAAGCGTTGGCCTTACGGACCCTTGTTATAATAACCTTGAAAGTTACCTGAATTCTTGGCCCTTTTAGCCAATGGCTTAGCCTGACCATCTCGCCTCACCCCACTCCACTTTCTTCAAAAAGTTTGTTACCTCATTAAAGCTCCTCCCTACAGAGGTCATATGAACAGATAATACCTGCAACTCAAAATTTAGTTCCCTAATAAATAAGCGGATCCTCTCCTCCTCAGTGGTCACTAATTGAGTAACATATCTAGACAATGCATGGAACTTGGCCTCATAGGCAGCCACAGACATACCACCTTGCTCCCAAGTCATGAACTCATCCTTCTTGCGATCTCTCAAAGTTCTAGGCACATATTTCTCTAAAAACAGAGCATGAAACTGGGTCGAAGAGAGTGGGGGTAAAGTTGAAAATCTACATTCCATATAAGCTCTCCACAATTACTTAGCCTCACCTTGAAGCTGAAAAGTCACGAACTCAACCCCATGCTGATGGACCATTCCCAACTTATGAAGCCTCTCATAGAAGTCTAAGATGAACTCATAAGCATCCTCACTCTCAGAACCAAGAAATACCAGAGGCTTTAGCTTCAAAAACTTAGCCAACATTTCATGCTCATTACCAGTTATAACAGAACCCAACAAAGGACGGAAGAAAGCATCATTACCTCCAGTCTCGCCCACCATGGGAGCAGAGCTAGCAACAGGGGGATTAGTGGGAGCTTGAGTTGCTTGAAAAGAAGGAAGCACTCCAGGACCAACCAACCCTTTCAAGAATGACATGATCTTCTGGATCTAAGGGAGGAATACATGTAGTCTCAGCCTGCACCTCTTTTTCTTGTCCAACCTCATCAACATTTTCAACCTCAATATCCTCTTCTATCTCTTCATGATGTACGGGAGGGGCCTCATTTTGGGGAGCAATTTTGACTGGTACCCCATCTCTAGTAGGCACCACTCTTCCTCGGCATCTACCCCTAGATCTTCCTCTACCCCTGCCTCGACCGCGACCTCTCGCTGCAGATTCCTCAGCTGGAGCATTGACGAGAGCTACGGGCCTGACGCAGTTGAATCTAGTGTTAACCATCTGTGGATAGAAGAGTGAAGGAGGTTAGATACCAATTTGAATCGCCAGATACCAATTGGAATCATAGCACGAAAGGAGACAAGAGAAAATAGAGAGATTTCCTAAAGTTCTATAGCCTCTCGAATAAAAGTAAAGACGTCTATGTACCGCCGCAAGACTCTACTAGACTCATTTTGGTACATTGAGATCACGAACCTAGGCTCTGATAGCAACTTTGTCACGACTCAGACTGTCGTGATTCGCACCCACACTAACCCTCCGGTGGGAGAACCACTACTACAACCCAAACAAAGCAACCAAACCAAAAACTATAGCATTTAAGGATACGAAAACAGGAATAATAGCTAAAACTAAAGTTCCCATAAATTTCCAAACGATCTAACAATTAACATTGCGGAAAATACACATAGAACCGGAAAGTCAATGTAACAAAACATCTAACAAGGAACCAAAAGTCTAAACAAGAAGGGATACAACCCCAAGCTAATGAAGTAATAACTAACTAGAAAAGTCTAAGTCCGAAATGTGGACATAGATAAGAGAGAGAACTCATGGCAGCCCGAAAGAAATGACTTACCCTTGAATTCGAATGATCATTGATCTTCTAAGCGAGGTCTGTCAATAGTCGCTTGAAGATGTCCTGTACTCAATAAAGAAAGAGCAAGTGCAGTATTAGTACACAATCACAGTGTACTGGAAGGATCACGCGGCTATCCCACTAAGTGTAACATACATAAATCAATATAACAATATAATCACATGCATATATCGAACATATACAATATTATCAACATTTATGAACATGAACGAACATGAACAACTTCACATTTCTCAAGATACATAATTATGACAAGTCATTGGCTATCTCATGGAACCCAAACCCAAACAGTTAGCATATCAGAACGTGGTACCCGATCCAATGTTTATGCCAGAATGTGGCAATCGATCCCATATTTATGCCGGAACGTGGAAACCGATCCAAGTTAGTGTGTCAGAACGCAACACCTGATCCATTCAACTAGCCACAATCACAATCACAATGACAAAGTACATTCTCATAATCATACAATCAAGTCATGATTCAGTGGCATTCATCAATCATATATCCTCATTTACAACAAGTGTGTCAATAATGCAACATCCACATACAGACATGTATCATAATGAAGCAAGAAAAACATACAACACACAATCATAGAATCACAACCATCACCTTCCTCGAAATAAGCTTGAAACCTTAAGAAACTTGATCTTTCCCTTTCAGGATTCGTTCCACTTTTTCTTGGTCTAAAAATAGTCAATATAATGCGGGAATCAATAAACAATCACTAATTACCCGAATTACTAACAATTCTATGAACCCTAGATCAAACCCATGATCCCATGATCCCAATCTCCCAATTAGGGCTGTTTCCATAATAAATTCTAGTTCAAAAACCCTTCACCACTAATAATTACCCATTAGATTACGTTATACGGATCGAAAAACGTAATCGGGGAGTTAAAATCTTACCTTTAGCCTCAAGAATGGTAGAAACTGTCAAGAATCGACTGGGGTTCATTCCTTAGCTCTAAAAACCGAACATTGTAGAATAAAGACAATTTTGGGTTTATTTACAACCTTAAGTCGCGTTGGACCTGCCACAGCGACCCTCACCCCGCTACAGCGGCCCCGCCAAAGCGACCAAAACCACCGCCAAAGCGGCTTGCACGAAACAGTGAGCTATTTTAATAATTCCAAGAACCCCATTTCACAACACACCTTTAAAAAACGACGCTCAAAAAATACCGTTCACGCTAAGATCAATTCTGGCAGTTCTACTCAACTGAATTCAATTCCGTAAAGTCGTACGGATTCCTTAACGACTTATGTAACTACTCATGTAATCAAAATCATAAATAAGTCACCTGATTTTTACCATATTTCCCTACACCTGAATGACTCCAATTTCGTCCAAATCTGGACTAGGTTGGAAAATTTCAAGTTACTCCGAAAAAGTTTTCTGACCCAAAACTTTTCCCTGCTGGATTTTCTATAACGACGGAACCCGGTCGTTAAATAAAGGCATACTTTTCTTTTAACTTTTGGGTTCATCCATTATATTACTTATTTTTTAAAAATAAAGACGATGTTTGATCCATGCAGTTTTTAGCATTGTGATTCACGATATTTTGTATGAATTTTTTGGTCTTTTCAAAAAATAAAAAATTATAGTTCCACAATCTAATAGATAAAATTTGTTAATTATTTAAATAAGAATAAAATTGCTAGCTTTGGTCAAATAATAAAATATTTAAAGGACCATTTTGAACCCACCAAGATTATATTAAAGTCCTTTGTAGATAAAATTTATGTAACATCTCGCTAATTGAAAGAACTAAAAAGAGTGATTTTTGGAAATAAGAAAAATCTAGAAATTTGACAAGAGTTAAGTTAAGAATGAGTTTTGGGTCCACTTCAAAAGACCATAACTCCTAGCTCAGGATGAGTTAGGTGTGATTCTAGTTACAGTACGAAAGATCTTGGAATTATCTTTCCAACGCCGTCAAATTTGTGGAATTCCGAGTTTGTATGAGCGAGATTTTCCCATTGGAAGTTGGGTTGTTTGGATAAGGAAAGTCCAATCCTGATTTTGAAAGGATAGTTTGGTCTTTTCCTTTCCCAATTGTTTTATTTCATTTTTAAAAATTAAGTTAGGGTCTAATCAGAATTAGATCAGTTTACGCTTTTACTAAAATATGCTAGGGCTTGGAGAAAAGAGAAAAGAGGATAAATGAGAAGAAAAGTTCAAGGTTCATCGATTTCTTGAAGAATTTCGTGTGGATTTCATCAAGGGTTAATCCCTACGAGGTATGTGAGTTTACATAGCATTGGGTTCATTTACCCACGCGCCAAGCATGTTTATTTCAGTATGATTTTTGTCCTAAAAGATTGAGACTTTGATGTTCTTGAGTTGTATTCTTGAATTGCTTTCGTTCTTGAATTTGGGATGAGATTGAGGAGTTCTTGAGAGTTTAAGATCAATTATTAGAGTTGCTTTGGTTTAGATTCTTGTGTATATGTTGTGGTTACCTGAATATAAAGAGATATGGAGAAAAAAAATCGAATTTAGGTAAACCGGGGCTAGAAAATGAAGAAGGATAAAGTCGGGGAAATCTGTACCAGGTTTGCGTTGCGGACCTGCTCCTCAGGATTGATAAACTTTTCTCCGCGAAACGGAGTGGTCACGGACCGTTCTGCCTCAAAAATTTATCTCGCGACCAAATATTAAAATGCATCTCCGCGTCGCGGACTTGCTTCCAGACAGTGATTTCTTGATCTTTTCTCATGTTTAACTATCTAAAAACACTCATAAACATCATGAGATCTTTCCTATCACAAATCACAATCCTTGAATATATAATTCAATTCAGGGAAACTTAAGAGTCATGTCAAGAGAATTTCATAGAGTTTTTCAAAATTCTTTTACAAACGTTTTAACTTTATTTTATGACTTAAGTTTTGAGTTGAGTAAAGAGTAAGAGTAAAAGTTCATTACTTCAAAGATTATATGGGAACTAAGTATTCCTAAGAGTTAAAATATTTTCACATTTGAGCAAGAAAGGAAACACCGATTTTCAAGAGAGCTTTTAAGCTAAGTTTTGACTAATTATCTCAAATCAAAGAAAGAGTTTTTTTTTATAAACACATGAGCTACGTATATTTTGGGAGTAGTATTGAGCATTGATATGGAGACGCGAGTTCATAATAACTCAATTCTCCATAAATCATGTGGCCATAATGGGTAGAAAGAGTTCTTTGGTCTCTCGTATTTCTGATTTTTTGCTATGAGACTTGAATAACTATTTTGGCTAGTTTGAATGTTTCCTTAATGCCTTCTATGTTTATTTCATAAGTTCCTTATTTGAGACTATTTCTTCTGTTTAAGTCTTCCGCTGAGTAAGTAAGCCAGGCCAAGGGTTTGCTTGGGGCCAGTAATAGTTCTCGAGTGCCAGCCACGTCCAGCATGTAGGTTCGAGGAGTGACAAACTTGATATCAGAGCCCAGAGTTCAAGAGTCCTAGGGAGTCTATGAAGTCGCGTATGTAGGTCCTAGTTATCAGTTTGAAGCGTGCCACAACTATAATTAGGAGGCTACAACATTTAGGAACTGTATCACTTTTTTCATATTCATTTTGTGCGATAGGGTAAATCTCTATAAAGTTTCTTTCTAACTCGTGCTTGCGCATAATCGATTGTGAGATAGGCAATGGTCGAGAGTGCCTTCATGGGGATTTTCTTTCCCCGAGAAATGAGATAGGCTAAGGTACGAGAGTTCCTCACTCTAAAAAATGATTCTTTGAGCATTCATGAGTACAGTTTGGACTTCACACAACTTTCCCGCTATGCTCCGGAGATGGTTACCGATATGAGGAGTAGGATGAGTCTATTTGTTGCTGGGTTGTGTCGTCTGTCAAGTAAGGAAGGTAAGGAAGCCATGCTAATAGATGACATGGACATAGCAAGGCTGATGATCCATGTGCAACAAGTTAAGGAACATAAGATGAGGGATAGAGAGGAGTTTAAGAATAAGTGGGCTAAGACATCAGGGAATGAGTCCGGGCAGCATAAGAGTAATGCCAATTGGTCTTCCTTCCAACAAAAACAAAAGGGATCTGCTCCATCATCTGCTAGTGCACTTGCACCCAGAAACAAAGGTGAGTATAATGGTCAGAATTCACAGAACTTTAGATCTAGACCTGCGCATTCTTAGGGTAGTGTGGCACAATGAGATAAGTGGGCTCCTGTATGTTCTAAGTGTGGTAGAACCCACCCAGGTAAATGTCATGATTGTTCCACAGGCTGTTTCTAGAATGGACAAGAGGGTCACTTCATGAAAGAGTTCCCTAATAACCGGCAAGGTAATGGAAATCAGAGCAATAGAGCCCAATCTTCATCAGTTGCTCTACCAGACAGGGTTGCACCTAGAGGAGCTACTTTCGGTTCTGGCAGAGGAGCAAACCGCCTTTATGCGATCACTAGCCGTGAAAAGCAAGAGAATTCTCTAGATGTTGTCACTGGTATGATCAAAGTCTTTTCTCTTGATGTTTAGGCTTTGCTAGACCCAGGAGCAAGTTTATCTTTTGTAACTCCTTATTTTGCAAATATATTTGATGTTCTTCTTGAGATACTTTCTGAACCCTTCTGTGTTTCTACACCTGTTGGGGAGTCTATTCTAGCTGAGTGAGTATATCATGATTGTGTCATTTCCATCAATCACAAGGAAACCATGGCTGATTTAGTTGAGTTAGACATGGTGTATTTTGATGTCATTCTAGGTATGGACTGGCTTCATGCCTGTTATGCCTCCATTGATTGTAGAACTGGAGCTGTCAAGTTCCATATTTCTAATGAGGCAGTTATAGAGTGGAGTTGCAGTTCAGCAGTGCCTAAGAGTCGTTTTATTTCGTACCTTAAAGAGAGAAAGTTAGTATCCAACGGTTGTGTTTATCACTTAGTCCGAATTAATGACTCTAGTGTTGAGATACCTCTCATTCAGTTAGTACCTATAGTAAAAGAGTTTCCAGAAGTATTTCCAGATGATCTTCCCAGAGTTCCTCCTTAGAGAGAAATAGACTTCGGTATAGACCTTATTCCAGATATTCATCCTATATATATTCATCAATATAGGATAGAACCAGAAGAGTGAAACGAGTTAAAAGAGTTGTTGATAGATCATCTAGAGAAAGGTTTCATTCGACCAAGTGTCTAACCTTGGGGCGTTCCGGTCTTGTTTGTGAGGAAGAAAGATGGTTCTCTCAGGATGTGTATAGATTACCGTCAGTTGAAAAAGGTTACCATGAAGAATAAGTATCCTCTTCCAAGAATTCATGATCTTTTCGATCAGCTTCAGGGTGCTTCTTGTTTTTCGATAGTAGACCTCTGATCAGGTTACCATCAGTTGAAAGTAAGGGAATGTGATATTCCAAAGACCGCATTCAGGACCCGTTTAATTATTATGAGTTTCTGGTCATGTTGTTCGGTTTAACCAATGCACCTGCAGCGTTCATGGACCTTATGAATAGAGTATTCAAACCTTATTTAGATATGTTTGTTATCGTATTCATTGATGACATACTAATTTATTCGAGAAATGAGGAAGATCATGCTAGTCATCTCAGAGTAGTTCTCCAAACTCTAAAGGATAAGGAGTTATATGCTAAGTTATCTAAATGTGAGTTTTGGCTGGAGTATGTGGCATTCTTCGGCAACATAGTTTTCTGTGATGGAATTGAGTTGATACCCAAAAAATAAAAGTAGTACAAAATTGTCCTAGACCCACATCTCCAACTGGTATTTGTAGTTTCTTGGGATTGGCTGGATATTATCGAAGGTTTGTGGAGGGGTTCTCATCTATTACATCCCCTTTGTCCAAGTTAACTCAGAAAATAGTGAAGTTTCAATGGTTTGAAGCTTGTGAGAAAAGCTTTCAGGAATTGAAAGAGAGGTTGACTACTGCCCTAGTATTGACCTTACCAAAGGGTACACAAAGTTTTATAGTATATTCTTTTGTGTCCAGAGTTGGTTTGGGTTTTGTGTTTATATAGAATTGCAAAGTTATAGCTTATGCCTCCAGACAGTTGAAAGTTCATGAGAAGAAATACTCAACCGATGACTTAGAGTTGGCTACCGTAGTATTTGCTTTGAAGATATGGCGTCATTATTTGTATGGTGTTCATGTTGATGTATTGACTGATCACAAGAGTCTTCAGTATGTGTTTAGTCAGAAAGAGATAATCTCAGACAGAGAAGGTGGTTAGAGTTACTCAAAGATTATGATATGAGTATTCTTTATCACCCAGGTAAAGCTAATGTTGTTGCTGAAGCCTTGAGTAGATTATCTATGGGTAGTACCGCCCACTTTGAGGAAGAAAATAAAGAGTTAGCAAAAGAGGTGCATAGACTTGCACGACTAGGAGTTAGACTAATGGATTCCACAAAAGGAGGAGTAGTGGTGATGAATGGTGCTGAATCATCATTAGTGTCAGAAGTAAAAGAGAAGCAAGACCAAGATCATATTTTGCTTGAATTGAAGGCAAATGTTCATAAGCAAAAAGTAATGGCTTTTGAACAAGGGGGAGATGGTGTATTGAGGTATCAAGGTAGATTTTGTATACCAAGAGTGGATGAACTTCAAGAAAGGATTATGGAGGAAGCTCATAGCTCCATATATTCTATTCATCCGGGTTCCATAAAGATGTATCGTGATTTGAGAGAAGTATATTGGTGGAGTAGTATGAAGAAGGTCATTGTAGAGTTTGTTGCTAAGTGCCCGAATTGCCAGCAAGCTAAAATAGAGCACCAAAGGCCCGGTGGTATGGCTCAAAATATTGAACTTCTGGAATGGAAGTGGGAGATGATCAATATGGATTTCATCACAGGTTTACCAAGGTCTCGCAGGCAACATGATTCTATTTAGGTGATTGTGGATCGAATGACCAAATCATCCACATTTTATCGGTAAAGACTACCCATTCAGTATAAGATTATGCCAAGTTATATCTTCAAGAGGTAGTCAGACTCTATGGGGTTTCAGTATCAATTATTTCAGACAGAGAAGCACAATTTACTGCACAGTTCTGAAAATCTTTTCAGAAAGGCTTGGGTTCAAAGGTGAACTTTAGTACTGCTTTTCATCCCCAGACAGATGGTCAAGTAGAACGCACTATTCAGACTTTAGAAGATATGTTGAGGGCATGTGTGATTGATTTCAAGGGTAATTGGGATGATCATCTACCTCTCATTGAGTTTGCTTACAACAATACTTACCACTCTAGCATCAAAATAGCTCTTCATGAAGGTCTTTATGGGAGAATATGTAGATCTCCTATTGGATGGTTTGAAGTTGGTGAAGCTGGGTTGATAGGACCAGACTTAGTTCATCAAGCTATGGAGAAAGTGAAAGTAATTCAAGAAAGGTTGAAAACAGTGCAGATTCGTCAGAAATCCTACACTGATGTTAGGAGAAGGGAGTTAGAGTTTGAAGTAGATGATTAGGTATACTTGAAAGTTTCAGCCATGAAGGGTGTTATGAGGTTTGGTAAGAAGGGGAAGCTTGGTCTCCGGTATATTGGCCCTTACAGCATACCCACTAACCAATGATGTTGCTGAACTGAAGATCGGGAACTGATCTAAGCATGATCTGGAAGCTGAGGACCTGAACCTATATCACGAGAAGATGTAGCGCAGAGTATGCGTCAGTACTTGAAAGGTACTGAGCATGCAGGATATAATAAAGTTGAATAATAACATAACTGAATAGAGCAATAAAGCAGTGATATAATCTGAACATGATAAGGATACTGACAATACTGAACAATAAAATGTGACTGAACAGTGGGAGCTACTAATACACGGCATAAAACCACATGAGCTAAATGTGGAGTTCGATGTATACGCCCCATCTAGAGGACCCAATATACCCTGCCAGAGGTATAAAGGCATGATTAGCATGATCACTAAAATGTTTCCCACAGAGGGGATTTACAACCTACGAGGCACGTAGTTCTGGGACTTACGAGTGACTAACCCTAGTCCACTCGGTATTAAGTCTACTCCCAACTGATTATGTAATTTTAGCAATTTATAACTGAAATGATGTAAGTCTGGATAGCTCAAATACTGACATGCTAACTGAAAATGCAACATTAATGTACTAATAATGAAACATTTATAACTAGAGCATGTATAACTGAATAAACAGACCTAACATGTGCAATTCATGAACTAAAGGAACTACATAGCTAGGGTTCTGAATTTATGAAGCAAATTATGCTAAAACATACTAAAATCATGATAATCTGATTAGGAACATTAAAGTAAATAAATTGTAATAATCTGCTGAAATTCTAGAAACCTTAGGTCTAGATAATATTAAGGGAATCAAGAACCTGACTGAATTCTAGGGACCTGATGGGCGAAAGGAACCCACTAGTGAAATCCCATATACCTGGTGATGAATTCCATGGAGAAATCTATTGATTTTGAGGCTGGAACTGATGAGAACTCGCTGCGTTCTTGAACTAGGGCTTGGTCGACTTCCTCCTCTATTTTACTCTATGTTTCGCTTGATTTTTCTAAATAATTAATTAGGTTAGATTCTAATTAGTGTACTAGGCTAAAACTGACCAAAACTCCGTAGCTTAGGGGTTAAACGACATAGTTTAGTTGACCAATTCATAGGGGAAAAGACTAAATCGATCCTACTTAAAGACCTGACGCAGTGGACCACGGCCCCTCTGACGGGCCGTCAAAGGGACAACGGACCGTCGAGGGCGGTCGTGGTCTTGGTCCAGTAGTTTTTGGGTCTTGGGCTCCCCCCTACGGTCCACTTCACGAACCGTGTGAAGGATCACGGACTGTGAAGGTCCTCGTGGTCCTTCAATTGGACTAGAGGTCTGCTGGCCTAGCTTCACAGGAGCCACCACGGCCCGTCATCAGGACCATGGCCTGTGAAGGGCCCTGTGGTCTTGGTGACTGAGCTTGGTGGGTTTCTGTCTAACCTCCACGAGCACCAAGATGGCTCGTGAGGTGGTCCATAACCCGTGAAGGGCTCCATGGTCCACCTCTGCTGGGGAGGTGCTGAAAGCTGAAGTCCACGGGTAGGTCAACGGACCGTGGACCCTATCACGGTCCGTGAACCCTGTTGTGGTTCACTAGTTTAGGTAAGTTTCTGCTGCATTTTTCTAAGTCTGGGTTCTGAGGTTATCATGAACCGAGTCTACACCCTGGACGTGGCCAGCACTCAAGAACCACTGTTGGTCCCCAAGTGAACCATCATCCTGGCTGACTACAAGCGGAGGACTACCTGAAGAATGCAAAAGCTTTAAAACTGAATAAAAATTCATGAAACTCAAATACAAAGCTTTAACTCAAATGAAAAACACTGAATAATATAATATATTCAACTCGCCCCAAAATGGGAAACTTAAGTCTTTAAAACATTTAACAAAATAAATGAACAGACTTCTGAAACTCTACTGTCTATCTATGAAGCCTCTAAATGACAAAGATGAAAGTCGGGACAAGACCCACGACATCCTTACAAAACTGAAAAGTAAATGAAATCATCTGGAAGCAAGGAGGCTCACCATAGCTAACTCAAACTCCATGTGGTATCAACGAAGCTCCTGTTGGTGATCTCAAATACCTAAATCTGCATCATGAAATGATGCAGGCCAAATGGCTCAGTACATGGAATGTACGAGCTTGTAAGGGGAATTCTAAAGCATAACATAAGCTTGAAACTTGATAAAAAGGGAAACATACTTACCTCTTCTCAAAACTTAATCAACTCAAGGAATACTCAAGGATACTCAAAAATACTCATACTTACTCAACTCAGAAGTACTCAAGGATAAGATACACAACTCGAAGGTACTCAACTCAAGATACTCAACTCGAAAGACTCAACTCATGAAACTCAAGGATAAAGCAATATTAAAAGATGCAATATATATGGAAAGCTATAAAACTGTAGATAGAAACTCAATGTATTGAAAAATACAATAATACGCAATGTGTATATAAAAATGCAATATAACTCTATGGGAGTTTCTCTAACCCACAACCACCACTATGAGCCTAAGTGATGATACAACGTATTGCCCACGCTGCCAGAACTGTCATATAATGTGCCGTCATACAGAACGCCTTAACTAAGTGGATCCACTAGTCTATGCTAAAAGAATTAAGGATTCATCTAAAAAGTATTATCCTTTCTATCCATGCTGGCTACACGGTTTATGGAGACTTTAAATTATCTGAACTCAAACTCATCCCCATATCGGTGCTCAATACTACACCCAAAACGTAATTAGCTCATATGTTTAAAAACATAACTCTTTCTGTGGTTTGAGATAATTGCTCAAACTACCAACTTAAAAGAGGTAAATACTCTTGAAATAGCTTCTGAACTCATAACTCATTTAGAAATCGCAGTTTCTCTTTTATCAATGTAAAAATTGATGCCTCTAGGAACACATAGTCCCCTTATACTCATACTTGAAAACTTTCTCAAAAACATTTTAAAATCATATTTTAATATGATCATTGATGACTCCGGAAGTCATACTGCATAAACATTGATGGTATATCTAATACCAAACTTCTCATACATTGATGGCATACTCGTTTGTCATACTAATCATTCTTTAGAAACTCTTTTCAAAACTCATCTTTTTCTTAAAAGAGGTAGTCCTCAAACTGCTCAAAACTCTTTTGGAAATCTATGTTTCCTCTCATGTTAAATGTAAAAACATTTACTCTTGGGAAGACTTAGTTCCCATATATCATTTTAAAGAAAATGAACTCAACTCTATTATTTCTCAACTCGGTGCTCAAGTCTTTACAACAAGTTTTAAAACAATTTGTAAAACGACTTCTTATAATAGGATTCATGTCGAATTATAGACGTGAACGACTCAATTCAAGGTTTTCAATAACTACGCATTGAACTCAATACTTGGAACGCAACAACTCCATAACTCAAGGAGTCAATGATACTACCCATTTCAAGAATACTCAACTCGAGGATTCATGCGGAAATATGAGCATGAACTACTCAACTCAAGGACTCGAAGATACTTCTTATCTCAAGGTTGTTCGACTTATAGGGTTCATGTGAAATTATGGGCATGAACAATTCAACTCAAGGACTTCATGGGTAACATGTAATAGTCTCATGTTTAGAACTATAATCTCATATGGAATTAGGAACTCAAAACTCAAGACTTAGAACTTGAAGATACTACTCCTCTCAAAGGTACTCAATTGATGGAGTTCATGCGGAAGTTATGTGCATGAACGACTCAACTCAAGGGTCAAAATATCAATAAGGAACTCATTTATACGACTCTTCTCATTATCATACTTACTTACTCAAAACTTAACTCAAATCGATGATGGATCTCAAAGGATTCACAATTCAACTCAAAGGTTTTCTTGAACTCTACTCTTAACTCTCTCTTGAATGTGAATTATGAATTCAAGAATTATAGTTCATGATATGAAGGATATCGTGATGATAAAGTAGACTCATGAATACATTCTCTTCACTCTCATGCTCACTTACTTGAGTCTTGCAACAAGTGACTAGAAGTTGTAGAAGACTCCACAAAAGGACTCAATGGACTTTCTTAGAACGTTCGAAAGAATACTCAAAACTTAACTCTTAACTCTACCTTTAATTATAATTAAACATTCAAGGTTATGAATAATTTCTAGGTGTTTAGAAGTAGTTTAGAGTGTTTAGGATCAAGGGGGAGTAAAGGTACCCTTTGGAAGAACTCAAACGGATGAAACGATGAAGAATGGGTAGGGGCAGGTGACCCTGGCGCTCTGAGTGGCGCAGGGCACAAGCCCCTAAACTTCAAAGAAGTGGTTGGGGCGCTCTGGCTGGCGTGGGGCACCAGGCCCCAACCCAGAAAACTTTGACGACTTTCTTTGCTCTTTTTCTCACCCTAACTCACCTAGAATCGAACGGTTGCTTCCCCAATCACTTGGATTCGATTACTTAACATAATTACACTCTAATATACTCAAAACAACACTCAAATCACTAAATTTGATCTCAAGAAATCATCAAAACCCCAACACAACAAGATTTAGAATGAACTTCAAGAACTCATCAAGAACTCTAATCTTTCAACTTCAAGAATAAAATTTATGATAAAATAACATGATTGGCGTGTGGGTGAACTAACCCAACACTATGGAAGCTTACATACCTCTTAGGGATCAAACCCATGGAGAAAATCTACAACAACATGCAAGAATCTCGACGAACGCTTGATCTTCTCCTCTTTTCTCCTCTTTTCTCTTCTTTTCTCTTCTTGAACTCTCAACTAAAACCCTAGGCGTATATTTGGATTATAAAACTAAACCTAATAGGATTAGACCCTTAAAAACTTACTAAAAATGAATTAAATCTGATTGGGTAAGGAAAAGACCAAAATACCCCTTACTATTTTCGGATAGCTTTCCTTAACTGGACAGCCTAACTTCAAAAGGACATATCTCACTCATCCGAACTCGAAACTGAGCAAACTCAGTGGCATTGGAAATATAATTCAAATATATTTCATTGGATATGTTGTATCCCACCTAACTCATCTTGTACTGAGAGTTATGGCCGTTTGAATTTGCCCCAAAACATGGAAGAGATTAGGAATGACTTAAATGAATTCTCTCTAGTTCTTATTGGAACTCAAGGTGCTACATCTAGTGACCTTAACACTTAAGAAATTTTAAATTCTTCGGTGAAATCCCACTTACTACGAAGGATGGTTCGAGTCTCAGCTCAAAAAATTTATGGGGTGTTACAGAGATGTTACAATTATTGTGGGGATCCTTTGATCATTAAACTGCCTGACTATGCCATCTTTCATTGTGTGGTCATGTTAAATAAAACACTACACATGAGGTAACCGGTGATTGTAATATATTACAAAAATATTTAAAAAGAGTCATTCAAGACAAAAAAAAAAAAGACACTTGTGGGAGGAAACTCACCTCACTAAAAGTTATTTGTGTTTTTTTGTAAGTTCTGTGTACTAAGAAGAGTAGGAAGTACAAGTAGAAATATGCAAGTATTGAAAAAGAATCATTACACAAGATTAAAAAAATCTTAGCATAAACTTTCAATAAAGAGTACATTGTTCTTCACTAAAAACTAAAATAAAAAACCTAAACCCTAGAAAATACTTTTAATAGTTTCATGAAATTTGAAATAAAAAAAATAGTTGGTCCTCCGAAGTTTATCTGACGTTTCATCTGATGGCCCATCATAGGTGTGATGGTCCATTTGCATTTTCCGTAATCGTGAGTGAGTAGCTTGGTATGACTGCCCTTAACAATGGTCTGCCTAGCGGCCCATCACATATGTGATTATTCATCGGGTGGACTGTCAGAACCTACCTTTTAGGGGTGCCCCTATTAACCTCTAACGATGGACATGACGGCCCGTCGAACCTATGACAATTCATCTAGGCTTCCGTCATGGGTTTACTTTTGCATATTTTTAGCTTCATTTTTCTTCTTTTCCCTTTTTTGAGATTTCCCATCTATCATACTAGAAATTCATTAAATGGAACTATCATTTTTTAAGAATTTGTATTTGTTCATAGTTAAGAGCACCAAATATTACTTCTAAGGTTAGAACATCATGATATTATTGTAAGTCAGCATGTGACTTACATTATAGATATATGTGATGATTTTCTAATCTAAATGGACTTTATGATCCCTCATGAAAATTAGTTCAGACAAAGAAGCACTTAATTTTTTTTAAAAATATTCGGTTGGTTAAATTTGTTTTTTCTACAAGTTTTTAATGCATCATTTCAAAGAGCTTTTGGGAGAATGAAGTTTATTTAAAATGACATGTGAAATAGGATGAATGATGAACGTTTGAGCCGTTTTGTGGTGTCTCCTGTAGAAAAAGATGCATCTATTAATATAATAAATTATGATATTGTAAAAATAGTTTAAAAGATGAAACCTTATCTATTAAGGTTTTGATAATATAGTTAGTAAGATTGAATTTTACAATTTTACATGTTTTACATAATTATCTCAAACATTTTTTTATATTTTCTTATAATTAATGAAGTGAAATATGTTGAATTTGTTAAGTCGATTATTATCATCTAAAAGATGGAGGAAATAAGATGGCAATGCAGTCATATAGAACTAAACATAAACAAACTAGATACATAATTAGAAAAAGCAAATTGCTTTCATCATTAGTTTAAAATCAAATCTTAAATAATTTACAGTTTTCTCATAAAACCTAACAAACGATGTAAGAATGTTAAAATTACATATATCTCAAACTCTTGGATTCATACATTGAAATATTATAGACACTATTAACCGAGAAATTAATAGTATCAAAAAATAGAAATAAAATTCTTCGGTCATCGAACTAACACTCTTTAAGTATGTTACATGAAGATAATAAATAACAGTAAATTAATCCGGTTATCATGGCTTGACAAAAATTAGGTCCAAGACTTTTTTTTATTATATAAAAATCATGACTTAGAAAAAAATAGAACAAGAGAAAAATAAACAAGTAATGAACAAAGTTAATTTTCGATGCAAAACTCTATAAAAAAAATACCTTATTTTAATATTAAAATAAACTAAAATTTACGTAATCGAAAACAATTTATTTCTTATCAATAGCTTATCATTAATAGGGGTTTGAGTCGAAAAGAAACCCAAAAAAAGAAAAGAAAAATAATCAAAAGATAATAAATGGGTCGGAGAAAGCGATTAGAGAAAATCATCAAAATTGAGCATAAAGGCAAACTTTTCTTTTAACTTTTTGGTTCATACAGTATATTACTTATTTAATTTTAAAAAATGACGTTTGATCCATGCAGTTTTTAGCATTGTGATTCACGATATTTTGTATGAATTTTCTAGTCCTTTCAAAAGAGAATAAATTACAGTTCCACGATCTAATAGATAAAATTTGTTAAGTATTTAAATAAGAACAAAACTGCTCGCTTTGGTAAAATCATAAAATATTTAAGGGACCATTTTGAACCCACCAAGATTAAAGTCCTTTGTAGCTAAACTTTAAAGTATAGCTCTCGATACGTTAAAATTATTTTAAAAATTAAAAGGAGGATGAATGTTTATTGTATCCAATCACTGAAAACGCTGAATTGTATTTTGTTTTCTTTTGTGTGTAGTATCAATAATTTGAGGTAGATTAAAAGTATTCATTTAATGAGTTTACACTTTAAGTAATTAGCATTGAATGCTTTGTAGATTGAAAATTTTGAATACAGAAATAAGAGCTTTTGAAATTTATCAAAATTTCACCTAACATCAATTCTTAGAATTAAAAAACATAGGGTTAGGATAAATTTGCAATAAAATAATTTGATCAATCTCTTCCAATGATTCTTTTCATTTGTAATCATCTACTACTATTTGCAATTTTAAAAAAATAATTTATTTGACTTTATGTGTGTGTATATATATAATCATTAGAAAATCTATAATTTATTTCATTTAACATCACAACTAGAATTTCCAAAGAGAAAGATACAATTTTCTTGATAGTACCCAATATTTGGCCCTTCATACTAAAGAAATAAGCATGTAATATGCAATCTCATCAAAAAATTCTATGACCAACACTAATTTCTTGCAGCTTCTATGTTCAATCTTTTGACAATAGGTAACCACTTATCATACTGCAAATGAAAAGGCCACATAAATTTAGTAATCAATTAACTTGAAAATTTTCATAAACGAATATTTGCTGAAATGAAAATTTACCTCCGCCTGCAATCGGTCGCAATCATTAAGAAATTCACTAAGAAGCTTCTTTTGTTCTTCTTTAGCAGTGGCAGAGCAAGTTTTGTTTCTCTCTATCAGTTTACTTTGGAATTCATAATTGAAGACAAGTGTTTTTCTTTTGTTTTCAAGATTTTTGAATCCTTTCTTGATCCTCTCACTAAAAATTAAAAGCACCATAAATATATCGTGAAGCCTATAAAAAAGCAAAACATAAAAAAAATATAAAGAACATCAAATAGAAACTCACTTGATCATCTTATGTTTTGAAGAATCCATTGGTAAAGGTAATTTCGACTAGGTTAATAATAAAGAAGATTGATTTATTTAGTGTGGTATATAATTTGCTTATCAGAAGAGGAAAACCCCTCTTTAAATAGATGTCTTCATTATATTCTTACCAAATATAATATTTGAAGTTCAAATTGTAATGGAAATTTAATTATTTTTGTGAGATTTGTGTAGGTTAAAAATGGTAATAAATTAATTTTGTTGCTCAATTTTATTAGATTAATTGGATTTGATATATCCTAAATAATATGTAATAAACTATTTTAATGAATAATTATAAATTATAAATTTAATAGTTATTTTTTCTAAATAAGGTTAATCATGTAGATTTTTTTCGGTCAACAAGCAAAGTTTTTACTCAACCAAAAATATTTATTGTCAAATCTACTACCCCTATTGGGATTCAGCGCTACCTCTCATCTATCTTTATCTATACATTTGGGTATCGCTAGGTTCATTTTAGTCAACTAGGCCTAGAAAGAATCATTATTATGAAGGGTAGGAAATTTACTTCTTCGATGAAAACTCTAGTTTCTATGTATTTGACATTTTGTTATATCATATCATGATCCAAAATCAATGGCCATGATTGCACCTACTAAAACTCACTAGTGGAACATCTGCCTCTTGCCAAGGTAGAACTCCGTATCATATCATAAAAGTTGTGTGGATCCACTAGCTAAGAAACTTAAGACAATCCTACGGGGCATGTTGTTTGGAACTAGACGTTTCTACTAGAGAATATCCCATTTATGCCTCCACCTCAAAATTCTATCGGTGCTAAGTTAAATCCATTGAAATAGATAAATTCAATTATCATAGAATAACATTAGAAAAAACAATAATCATAACTGCAATCCAAATCAAAAAATGTATAAGAATAGCTTCTTTCAAATAGTGGTTGTGTCCTAATTTATAATACCAATCCAAATCATGGTTGTAGGTAGTCCACATCCTAATTTATAAGTGGAGTTTAGTGGCTGCATGAATGCAAACAGTTAATAACATCTTGTACTTCAAATATATAGAGGACATTTTCTTTTTTATATAAAAATCATTATTAAGATGCAAAGATATTTTGTCACCACAATATCATGAGATACACCATCATATTAGATACATTCTGGAAGACACTTGATCTAGTGAACCAAACTTTCAAAAAACTGTAGTAGGTGAAGATAACATGTATAAGAAGGAAGTTACAAAGGTAATAAATGATGTAACCAAAATGGGCATGAGTGGAACATCAAGTACAGAAATGTAATGTTAGAAACATTAGATTATAGGATTAGACTACAAATATATTGTTATTGTGGGGATCCTTTGATCATTAAACTGCCTGACTATGCCAGATTTTATTGTGTGGTCATGTTAAATCAAATACCACACAGGAGGTAACCGGTGATTGTAATATGTTAAAAAAAATATTAAAAAAAAGTCATTCAAATAAACTATTTGTTGCATACAGAGAAATATTATAGACACTATTAACCGAGAAATTAATAGTATAAAAAATAGAAATAAAATTCTTCGATCACCAAACAAATACTCTTAAGTATCTAAAGAAGTTAAATGAAGACAATAAATAACAGTAAATTAACCCTGTTACCATGACTTGATAGATCCAAGACGTTTATTATTAAATAAAAATCATGACTTAAAGAAAAATAGAACAAGAGAAAAATAAACAAGTAATGAACAAAGTCAATTTTCGATGTAAAAATCTATAAAAATTAACCTATTTTAATATTAAAATAAACTAAAATTTATGTAATCGAAAATAATTTATTTCTTATAAATAGCTTATCATTAATGGGGGTTAGAGTCGAAAAGAAACTCAAAAAAAGAAAAGAAAAATAATCATAAGATAATAAATGGGGTGGAGAAAATGGTTAGAGAAAATCATCAAAATTGAGCATAAAGACAAACTTTTCTTTTAACTGTTGGGTTCATACATTATATTACTTATTTTTAAAAAGTAAAGACAATGTTTGATCTAGGCAATTTTTAGCTTTGTGATTCAAGATATTTTTTATGAATTTTCTGGTCTTTTCAAAAAAGAAAAAATTACAGTTCCACAATTAATAGATAAAATTTGTTAATTATTTAAATAAGAATAAAATTGCTCGCTTTGGTCAAATCATAAAATATTTAAGGGACCAGTTTGAACCCACCAAGATTAAATTAAAGTCCTTCGTAGATAAACTTTAAAGTATATTTCTCGATACGTCAAAATTATTCTAAAAATTAAAAGGAGGATGAATGTTTTTTGTATTCAATCAATGAAAACGCTTAATTGATTATTTAAATATATTTTAATGATTGACTTGTATTTTGTTTTCTTTTGTGTGTAGTATCAATAATTTGAGGTAGATTAAAAATATCCATTTAATGAGTTTACACTTTATGTATTTATCATTGAATGCTTTGTAGATTGAAAATTATGAATACAGAAATAATAGCTTTTGAAATTTATCAAAATTTCACCTAAAAAAACATAGGGTTAGGATAAATTTGCAATGAAATAATTTGATCAATCTCTTCCAATGATTCTTTTCATTTGTAATCATCTACTACTATTTGCTTCTTTTTTTTTTTTAAATATTTGACTTTATATATATATATATATCTATATTTCTATAATCATAATCATTAGAAAATCTATAATTTATTTCATTTAACATCACAACTAGAATTTCCAAAGAGAAAGATACAATTTTCTTAATAATACCCAATATTTGTCCCTACATACTAAAGAAAAAAGCATGTAATATGTAATCTCATAAAAAATTTCCATCATCAACAAACAAAGTTTTTATTAAACCAAAAATATTTATTGTCAAATCTATTACCCCTATTAGGATTCCGCGCTACCTCTCATCTATCTTTATCTATACAATTGGGTATCACCAGTTTCATTTTAGTCAACTAGGCCTACCAAAAAGCATTATTATGAAGGGTAGGAAATTTATTTCTTCGATGAAAACTCCAATTTCTATGTATTTGACATTCTCCCTCTTTTACTCTCTCTCTCTCTCTCTCTCTCTCTCTCTCTCTATATATATATATATATATATATATATATTATATCATGATCCAAAATCAATGGCCATGATGACACCCACTAGTGGAACATCTGCCCCTTGCTAAGGTAGAACTCTGTGTCATATTATAAAAGTTGTGTGAATCCACTAGCTAAGAAACTTAAGACAATTTTACGGGGCATGTTATTTGGAACTAGAGGTTTTTACTAGAAAATATCCTATTTTTGCCTCCACCTCAAAACTCTATCAGTTCTAAGTTAATTCCAATGAAATAGATAAATTCAATTATGACAGCATAACATTAGAAAAGACAATAATCATAACTGCAATCCAAATCAAAAAGTGTATAAGAGTAGCTTCTTTCAAATAGTGGTTGCATACTAATTTACAACACCAATCCAAATCATAATTTACCTACGGCATAAGTTAGTCCACATCCTAATTTATATGTGAAGCTTAGTGGTTGCCTGAATGCAAATAGATAATAGCATCTTGTACTTCAAATATATAGAGGAATTTTTTAAAATAAAAATCATAGATAATTTTCAAAGATATTTTGTCACCACAATAGCATGAGATTCATGACACCATCATATTAGATACTGTCACGCCCCGAGCCTGCACCCCAGACGTGTTTGGCACTCGAGAACCATTGTTGGCTCCAAGTGAACCCTTGGTCTGGCTTACTTACTCAATGGAAGACTTAAAGCATTAATACAAGGATTCAAATGCACTTTCAAAACAACTGTCTCAAATAACATTGAACGTTTAAGGATAAACATCCAAACTAGCCAAAAATGTGTAACGACCTGATTCCGTCGTTAGGAAAAAGCCAATGGGAAAAGAATTGGGGCCAGAAAACTTTTTGGTCTGGGGAAATCAGATAACAATTGGTTGATCTAATTGTAATTTTGATCACATGAGTAGATAGCTAAGACGTTAGGGAACCCGTACGACTTTATAGAATTGAATTCGGGTGAGTAAAACTCCAAAAACTGATCTTAACAGGAACTAGTTATTTCTGAGTGTCGTTGGGTGTTGTGAAATGGGGGTATTAGAATTATTAATTTTTATTACTGTTTCTGTGCAAGCCGCTGAGGCGGGATTTTCCCGCCAGGGCGGGGCCGCTGTGGCCAGACTTCGGCCGTTATAGCGGGACAGAGGTGACTTAAGTCGAAAATAAATTCCAAAAATATTTTATTCTGCACTTTTCGACTTTGAGAGCTAAGGAACGACCCCAAGGGTTTTCTTGACAGTTTTTCACCATTCTTGAGGCTTAAGGTAAGATTTTTGTTCCCCGAATCCATATTTTGATCCGTAGAACATAGCTTCTTGGGTAATTATTGTTGGGGGAAGGTTTTGATCTGGGAATTATGGTGGAAAAAGCACTAATTTGGAATATTGGGATAAAGGGTTTGGTCTTGGGTTATTGGGGTTGTTATAATTCGGATATTTAGACCTTTGATTGTTGATCCTTGCGTATATTAATTGTTGTAGACCTAGAACAAGCAAAAAGAATGCGGAAAGGGAAGATTCAAGTGCCTTAGGGGATTCAAGCTTGGATTCGAGGTAGGTGATGGTTGTGATTTCATGTGGTGTGATGTATGTTTGTTCTTGCTTCATTATAATACATGTATGTATGCGAATGTTGCATTATTGATCACACTAATTGTAAATGAGGATAGATGAATGATGAAAGCCATGAATCATGACTTAATTGTATGCTTTCAGGATATACTTGTGATTGTGATTGTAGCTTATTGAATGGATCGAGTGTTGTGTTTTGACACACTAACTTACATCGGTTACCACATTCTGGCATAAATATAGGATAGGTTGCCACGTTCCGGCATAAATATTGGATCGGGTACCACGATCTGGTACACTAACAGTTTGGACGTAGGTTCCATGAGAGGACCATTGACTTGTGATTGATGTTTTCGTATCTACCTGCTATTGATAATGTGGAATTGAGCATGTTTCCTGATAAGATGACTGATATTGTATATGTTCGGTATATGCCTATTTATGATGTTGTAATTACTTGCTTATGTTGTACTTATTGGGATAGCCATGTGATCCTACCAGTACACTGTGTTTGTGTACAGATACTGCACTTGCTCTTTCTTTGTTGAGTACAGGGCATCTTCACGTTGCTATTGATAGACATCAGCTAGGTGACTTTTGAGCTTGACCGGATTCAAGGGTAAGCCAATTCTTTCACGTTGCCATGGATCTTTCTTGTTTAAGTGCACTCTTTTCGAACTCAGATTATTTGTTTAAGGTGTTTGTTTAGTTTTGGGGTTGTACCCCTTGGTCATAGACTTGTCGTTAGTAGAGTTTTGGTACAATGACTTTCAGGTTTTAGGGGTTGTTCTTTCGCATTAGTTTGGCTAGTTTATTTAAACCTTTGGAGTTTATGGGAACTCTATATAATTTCTGCATTTAAACCTTCTTCCATATCTTTAAATGCCTTAGAATTTTGGTTGAGTTTATTAATTTGGGTATTAGTAATGGTTCTCCCACCGGGGGGTTAGTGTGGGTGCCAATCACGACGGTCTATGTCATGACAAAGTTGGTGTCAGAGCCCTAGGTTTGTTGATCGCATTGTACCAAAATGAGTCTAGTAGAGTCTTACGGAACAGTACGAAGACGTCCGTACTTTTCTTCGAAAGGCTATAGGACTTTAGGAAAAACTCACTTCTTTCTACTCCTTCGTGTTATGACTTGAATCCATTGGTATCTGGGTGATACAAATTGGTATATTTCCTCCTTCACTCTATGGTTCGTACTAGAGCAACAAAAGTGGTAACACCATCACTAGCAAGATGAGAATTTGCATAGACTATTGTCAATTGAATAAGGTCACCATTCAGAATAAGTATCCATTACCTAGGATAGATGATTTTTTTGACCAATTGCAGGGTGCATCAATTTTCTCTTAGATATATTTAAGGTTTGGTTACCATCGGTTAATTATTAGGCCTGGGGATTTACCAAAAATGGCATTTTGGAACCGCTATGAAAACTATGAGTTTTTAGTTATGTCGTTTGTGTTGACAAATGCGCATGCAGCTTTTATGAGTTGATGAATGGAGTGTTCAAACCATTTCTAGATTCGTTTGTATTGTGTTTTTTTATGACATTTTAGTTTATTCTAAGAGTGAGGAAGAACATGTTGACCACCTTCATATGGTTTTGAGTATCCTTGGGAGATAGAAATATTATGCTAAATTTTCTAAGTGTGAGTTTAGGTTGACTTCGCTTGCCTTTTTGGGGCATGTAGTTTCAAGGGAAGGGGTAATGGTAGATCCCCAAATAATTGAAGCAGCCAGGAACTGGGTCCGACCTAGTTATGTTATTGAAATTAAGAGTTTTTGTGGGGATCGCTATCTACTATCGTCGCTTGTGAAGGGATTAAGGTCAGATTTGCAGATTCCAGTTTAAAGGTGACAAAATTTAAGAAGTTTTGGTAAGGGACGGTTAGATAATGAATACCATTACTTGGGAAAATGCATTTAGTCTTATTGTCATAACATGTATGGGTTGTTTAGCGAATGATGAAATTAAGTTATGCCAATTGAGGCTAGAGGTTATACTATGATTTCATGGATTGATTGTATATCAAGGAGGGTTAGGATACGACTGCTCCAATGACAACGATGTTTACTGGGTTGAGATATTAAGTGTGTTATAATTGTGGAGAACTTGGGAATATGAGGAGGAAATCAGTGAGGCCATAGAGGCTGGGGAAATGGTAATGCAGGAAGTGGAGTAGTGCAGCCAGGCGAGGAGGTGGCCCATCAATATCAGGGCTTAGTTTTATGCCTTTCCGGGAAAGTCCGAGTCTGAGATGTCTGATGTAGTGGTCACATGTACTATGCTTGTTTGTGACCAGATGGTTAATGTGTTGTTTGATCCGGGTTCTACTTATTCTTATGTGTCCGTTCAGTTTGCCTTGGGATTTGATATGATTTGTGATGTACTTGATGCCCCCATCCATATTTCTACCCTAGATGAAGAGTCAGTCATAGTCACCCATGTGCATCGTGTTATCCTGTTTTGTTTATGGATTTCAGATTTGGGTTGATTTAGTTATCTTGGATATGACTGACTTGATATAATCTTAGGCTTGACTTGGTTGTCCCCCTATTATTTTGTGCTTAATGGTAATGCTAAGTCGGTAACTTTAGATATCCCGGGTAGGGAAAGGTTGGAGTGGGAAGGGGGTACAAGCCTAAGTCAGCTAAGGTCATATCTTTCATGCAGGGTAGGAAACTGGTGGGGCAGGGTTGTTTGGCTTATTTAGCTCATATTCGAGATGTTGAGGTTGAGTCTCCCTTTATTGAATCTATTCCTATAGTGTTTGAATTTAGAGTAGTGTTTCCTATTGTTTTGCCTGGTATGCCTCCGGATAGATATATAGATTTCTGCATTGATTTGGAAACTGGCACTCGCCCCATCTCTATTTCTCCTTATTGCATGGCTCTGGCAAAATTGAGAAAGATTAAAGCTCAAATTCAGGAGCTTCTTGATAAAGGATTCATCCGTCCTAGTGCTTCCCCGTGGGGGTGCTCCTGTCTTGTTGGTTAAGAAGAAGGACGATAGTGTGAGGACTGATGATTTTATCTTAAGCCATAAATGAGTGGATTAATACCAGAATGACAAGCTTATGGATAAATAAAGTCCCAATGAGTAATACTTGGGTGAATGCAATTGAAGATGTTAGTAAGGAAATGCGTATAAAATTGGGTTAGTCCTTTTGAATTTGATAGGTATACCTGAGTTTGAGGTGTCATGTCGATGAAAAAGGTGACTTGTAGTGATAGCTAGGGCTAACCGAGCGTAATGGTAGTAAGGGAGTGTGCTGGATTGTGGTGGAATGCAATTATATAATAAGATTGTTCGTTAAGAGAATTTTGTGTAGTAATTACGACTTGCAAGTATCTAAGGTTGTGATTTTCTAATATTTGGTGAGTAACGTGGTTGTATAGAAAGTTTTAAGAGATCTAAGGACACCACTCGAATAGAATTTAAAAGAGCTAGAGTCATAATGAAGGAAAGATAGTGGGATGTAGTACAACCTTTAGAGAGAGGCAAGAACAACAACATTTTATTGATTTCAAAGGCTAAAGAGATATCTCTAGAGGGGTAGATAATTGGGTTCACAGACACGTGATGTCATTCGTTTTGTTGTGACCATGGTAATAGTGCCACAAGTCTGTCATATTGGTTAAAAACTATTGCAAAAGACGTGAGAAAGGAGGGTACAGACATTAGCTCGAGTGTGATGATAAGTGCTTTGTTTTGTTTTGAGTTTAATAATGAGTATGATTGAATTGTTAGCGAAAGATATTGTGAGATCGATGGAGATGCGAGCCATGATAAGTGAAGATCCATGAATTCATAAAAATGTTAGAGGTATAAGTCAATGTTGATAGATAAGGGGACTGTGTTATATGGTTGAATTTACAATTCAAATTTTTCATTATAAGTCTATATTCGTGGTGATATATTTTGTCAAGGTATGAATTTGCAAGGTGAGAAATGATCAATTGTATCAGGTATTGAGCATTAGAAAGGACTTACACTGGTTTGAGTCGTAAAGTTTATTACTTTTTTACTTTTAAAGTACCTAAGAAAAGTTTTCATTTAAAAGTGTTGGATTAGAATAAGGTAAAAGGTCGGAGTGTTCATGATGGTTGTTAGTATTGAGAGCGTGGACTTCAGTGGAATGATGTGAAGAGTATATCGAGTCAACTCAATAGAAATGACTAGTATCGACTTTTCAGAGGAAAACCTTTAGTGTTATTCCATAAAATTCTTATGTGATCATCTATTTCATTTTGTTCATGGTGGTGAGTATGATTTACTAGCTATGTTTATGTGTGTTTTCACTTTTGTGGGTGGATCCCTAGTGGTGGATCATGTGTACCGATCCTGCGATGTTTTCTTGGTTGAGTGGGATGATTGGGAAGACTTGGTTATTTCAGAGGACATATTTGGTGTTGTCTTGGAGTTGTTAAGGTATTCCAGTGGTTCTAGATGTACCACCTTGGTTATGAGAATTTATGGAAGAGCTACCATGTGTATTTATGATTGTCCGACAATCTTAATATTCCTCTAGTCGTCGAGGTCATGTATCGATTATGTGTGGCTGAATGTGGGGATCATTAGGTCCAATTCTACTGTTCTTAAGAGGTAATCTGCAATTACTAAATCTAGCATTTTGATAGTGTTGTTAGAGGGTTTGTATGCTTGGACATATCCCTCGATGAGTGTTTGATGCCTAAAGATCAAATATTTTATAACTTAAGCTCATCAGAATTTATGTTGTGAGATGGATATGTTGATAAGAACTATGATTGTTTGGGTATTATGAGTGTGTGTTGGTTGGTTCAGGTTCACCTCTAATTGTGGCGAGTTTTGATGTAGGAATTTATCATGGTTATGTGAGAAAGGATGTGTCCTGATGTTTGTGTCAAAGTCCTTGATAACATGTTCCAGACATGTGTACGATCAACTTTGGTGGTTATTGGGAATAACTTTCTTTTTATTTAAGTGTACATACAAAAATAATTATCACTCGAGTATTGTGATGACTTCATTGAGGCATTGTATGGGAAGATGTGTAGGTTTTCAATTGGTTGGTTTGGGGACGGAGATTATATCATAAAGTGAAACTCAGTTTTGTTAAACAAGACCTTCTGTGTGAGGAAGAACCGATTGCAATTCTTGATTGCGATGTCCGTGAGCTAAGGGACATGTGGGACAAGTATTCCCAATTTTTCAGCGATTCAGGAAGGACTTGATTCCATCGTTAGGGAAAAGCCAATGGGGAAAGAATTGGGGCCAAAAAACTTTTTGGTAGTACCTTGGAATTTCCCAACCTAGTCCAGATTTGGATGATATCGGAGTCAGTAAGGTCTAGGGAAATCTAGTAACAATTAGGTGATCTTATTATGACTTTGATCACATGAGTAGATAGATAAGATGTTAAGGAACTCGTAGAACTTTACGGAATTGAATTCGGGTGAGTAGAACTCCCGAAACTGATCTTAGTGTGAACTGGTAGTTTATGAGTATCATTGGTTAAAGGTGTTTTGTGAAATGGGGGTATTGGAATTATTAATTTTGTTCACTGTTTCCATGCAAGCTACTGAGGTGGGATTTTCCCGCCAGGGCGGGGCCGCTGTGGCCGAACTTGGGCCACTATAGCGGGACAGACACGACTTAAGTCGGAAATAAATCCCAAAAATATTTTATTCTGCACTTTTTGACTTTGAGAGCTAAGGAACGACCCCAGGGATTTTCTTGACAGTTTTTCACCATTCCTGAGACTTAAGGTAAGGTTTTCGCTCCCCGAATTCGTATTTCGATCCGTAGAACGTAGATTCTTGGGTAATTATTGTTGGGGGAAGGTTTTGATCTAGGAATTACGGTGGAAAAAGCCCTAATTTGGAATATTCGGATCATGGGTTTGGTCTTGGGTTATTGGGTTTGTTATGATTCGGATAATTAGGCATTTGATTGTTGATCCTTGCGTATATTAATTGTTGTAAACCTAGAACAAGCGGAAAGAATCCGGAAAGGGAAGATTCAAGTGCCTTAGGGGATTCAAGCTTGGATTCGAGGTAGGTGATGGTTGTGATTTCATGTGGTGTGATGTATGTTTGTTCTTGCTTCATTATAATACATGTATGTATGTGAATGTTGCATTATTGATCACACTAATTGTAAATGAGGACAAATGAATGATGAAAGTCATGAATCATGACTTGATTGTATGATTTGAGAATATACTTGTGATTGTGATTGTGGCTTGTTGAATGGATCGGGTGTTGCTTTCTGACACACTAACTTGGATCGGTTGACACGTTCCAACATAAATATGGGATCGGTTGCCACGTTCCGGCATAAACATTAGATCGTGTACCACAATCCGGTACACTAACAGTTTGGGTGTGGGTTCCATGAGAGGACCATTGACTTGTGATTGATGTTTTCGTATCTACCTGCTATTGATAATGTGGAATTGAGCATGTTTCCTGATAAGATGACTGATATTGTATATGTTTAGTATATGCCTGTTTATGAGGTTGTATTACTTGCTTATGTTGAACTTATTGGGATAGTAGTGTGATCCTACCAGTACATTGTGGTTGTGTACTGATACTGCACTTTCTCATTCTTTGTTGAGTACAGGGTATCTTCAGGCGGCTATTGATAGACCTCAGCTAGGTGACTTTTTAGCGTGACCGGAGTTAAGGGTGAGCCAGTTCTTTCAGGCTGCCATAGATTTATTTTGTTTAAGTCCACTCTTTTCGGACTCAGACTATTTGTTTAAGGTGTTTGTTTAGTTTCGAGGTGGTACCCCTTGTTCGTAGAATTGTCGCTAGTAGAGTTTTGGTACAATGACGTTCAGGTTCTAGTGGTTGTTCTTCCGCATTTGTTTGGCTAGTTTATTTAAACCTTTGGAATTTATGGGAACTCTATATAATTTATGCATTTGAACCTACTTCTGTATCTTTAAATGCCTTAGAATTTTGGTTGAGTTTATTAGTTTGGGTTGTAGCAATGGTTCTCCCATCGAGGGGTTAGTGTGGGTGTCAATCACGACGGTCTGGGTCGTGACAAGATGGCAACTCAAGTCTTACAGAAAAATATCTGAAATACAACACTAAGGAACTCTGATTACTCGTCTATGAAGCCTCTAAAACAAAGAGGGATGTTGGGACAAGACCCCCGATCATCCTAACAACTGAAATACTAGACAACAAAGTAAACAGACTCCTCTGAAAAGCAAGGAGGCTTACCAACTGACTCTGAGTGCTCAACTGGATCAACGAAGCGCTGGATACTGATCCTGGATACCTATGTTTGCATCATAATAAGATGCAGGCCAAATAGCATCAATACATTGAATGTACGAGTACGTGAGGGAACACTAAATATAAATACTCAACTCATGAATACTCAACTCAAATTGAAAGTAAAAACAACAATAATGGTGCAGTTTATAAAAAGAATTTAAAACAATAAGTGGTAACTCAATGTATTAACGAGATACAATAACGACTCAGTTTACTCATATAATAAAGTAATATAATATTGTGGGACTTTCTCTAACCGACAACTGATATACTGTGAGTTTACGGTATTTTTAATACATTTCACTTAAAAGTTGTGTGTGTCTAGGGCCATTTTGTATTAGAATTAATGTGTTTGTAAGGTAATTGCAAGAAATAGGCTTGGACGAGGTTGAGAGAGACAGCAACTGAAATTTTGCAGAAGGAGCCACCTACGGAAGTGACCTACGGACCGTAGGTCCAGTCACATCCGTAGGTGGGTGGCGTAGATGGAGCCTCAGGGAAGTCTTGACCAAGTGTGGAACTATGGAAGCCATTAACGGAGCATAAGTTGGTCCACGGGCCGTCCTGCACCTCCATCATTTGTATCAGAGTTGAGTTCCAGTACCTGAGGAAAAGTTCTAAGTGTGGAGCCACGGGAGTGACCCACGGACTGTAGGTTAACCTAAGGTCCGTACTGTAGGTGTTCGTCATTTGTGTCTGAAAGGTTAAGGTTCCAGCTTCTCAGAAAAAGTAAGTCATGAGCTACGGAAGGGACCTATGAACCGTAGGTCGATCCACGGTCCATAGGTTAGTCTCGTCGATTGAAGCCGTGTCCAACGGTTTATTTCCTTGTTTCGTTTCCTTTTTATTAAGGACAACATTTTCTATAAATAGGGTATGTAAACCTCATTTTTGGGGGGTTAGACACCATATTATTATCTTAGTTCTTGGTATTTTCTTGGGAATTAACTTGCAAACTCTAGCAATTTGATATCCTAATTTCGGTTTATAAAGATTCTTGCTTTGAATTTCAATTGGAGATTACATGTTTCTTCTACTCATTACGTAAGTTCATAAATTCTTCTTCTAACAATATGAATTGTGTTCTTGCTAGCATAGGTAACTAAATCCACAACTAGGGTTGTGGGAACCATGATCGATTAACAAAGTATGAATAGTAACTAAGTAATTCTTGAACAGTGTTGTTGCATGCATTGATAATTCTTTTGCTTAGAAGTATTTTTAACGGTGGCCAACGTTAGAACTCGCCTTGTTGCTACTTGCCACACCAAGGAGTTAGTTAATAAGAAAAGAATTATCAACATAGATTTAGTGTGATACTATCTAATAGTCTAATGTCAATTGGTGCGAGGGTGAAAACTAAGTCATACATTGATGTGATGTCTAATATGAGGTAAAGGTAAGGGTTAGTAAATTATACACACGTAGCTGGACCAAGGTGCGGGGTTAAATTCTCTATTTGGCGGACTAAGCACTTAGAGATACATAACTTGCCACTTTGCATGTGATACACTAGGAAAGGATTACTATTACTAGGATTACCGCGTTATGAGATTATGGGGAACACATACACCCTAGTTTCTTTCTCTTATTGATAACAACTAAAGTTTGAATCTTGATCACTTGCTCTCCAAACAACAATCAGTTATTTGTTACACAAACCCCCCCCCATTTACTTGTCTCAGAAATACGTTGACTAAATGAATATATTTTTAAGTTAAAGTTAAGTCTAAACCATATTCCTCGTGGGATCGACCCCAACCTACAGGTTGGGTTCTTTACTTGATAACGATCCCTTATACTTTTTTAGGGAGGTGTAATTTGAGCATATCAAATTTTGGCGCTGCTGCCTCATACTACCCCAACAAACTGCACCTCGTACTACCCGAAATCAAACTCGGCAGGTGATTCCCGACGTGGTCACTGTCTCCCAGTCTGATGAGGAGGATACACTGATCGGTTCACTGGCTGGTTCTGTTTCTGGCTCTGAGTCTGCCTCTGCTTCTGGCTCCGGTTCATGCTCACCATCCGATTCTAGTTCACTTGGTAGGACTGCCTCGTCTGATGAGGCTACTAGTGCGGGGGACATTCCAGTGCCACCAAACATCGAGCATGCTGCAGTTGATGAGCAGCCAAACCGGTGGTGTGTAAGTAGTCAATGGCAAATATATAAGGATGCCAGGATGATGAATGAGAAAGAGAGGATGGCTCGATTGATTATCGATGAGCGTTGGGCTCTCACATGCAGCCTTCATACTGTGTCTGACATCCATGCACTATTCCAGAGGCACATGTGAGAGTGGATGGCTCGTAGCCCAGGGTCTTATAGCGAGGAGATCGTGAATGAGTTCTATGCCTCCTACGCAGCCACCCTCAGAGGTTCGATTGAAAGAATGGCCAAGCCCGCCGCCTAACCTCCACTCAAGGATACACTAGTTCATGGATTCTCAGTTGATATATCGGAGACTACTATTTGCAGATTCCTCTAAGGCCCGGGCCACACTCTAGTAATCAACACGGCTGAGTTTGATAATTAATGGGAGATCGTGAAGAGCGGGGCAATCCAGAGGAATGCAAAGCAGAGGGAGACTTTATTGCGCTTGTTGGCCCGTCACCTTGCTACAGACGGAGAGCGCGCCAAGTGGGTCAGCACCACGAGTTTAGGCATCTAGAAGGCCACCTTGACTGTTGTGGCCAAATTCTTCTGGCTATTGGTGCTAAATAAGGTGTCTCCTATGCAGGCAGACAATGTTCTTACTTGGGACCACGCAGCCATGGTGGCAGTCCTAGTTGTTGTGTTTGAGATGGATTTTGCCTACATGATTATTGTGGAGATTCACGAGAGGGCCTTCAAGGCCACCACAACTTACCCCTTTCCATGCCTCATTTTTCAGCTGTGCAGAGATTTTGGAGTGCCGGTTTGGCATTGTGATAAGTTGATTCAGGCGACCAAGACCCTGGATATAGGCCTGATTCGAGATGAGGCCAATGTGGCTACACCGCACAGAGAGCCGCAGGTTGAGGTGCCACCACTGGGAGCAGACTTAGTTGCAGATGTGGAGCAGATGCAGGGTGAGGAGCCTGCCCCTCCAGCCACTACTGAGGATTCCCCGGTTTCCCATTCTCTGGCCACCAGTCAGGCCCCTAGCACCTCCAGAGCCACACACTCTTCAGGGTCTGTTGTCGTGCCCTTAGCTCGAGTCCAGAAGCTAGCAACACAGATGGCCACCCTACTGCAGCTTATGAGACCATAGATGCAACGTGCTATAGCAAAGTCTGAGGCTAAGATGGAGCAGCGGACGGAGCGCATGATGGATCAGAAGGTCCAGGCCGTTCATAAGCGCCTGGATGCTTTTGAGTCGAGAGTCCTAGAGAGGCCGGCCCCGACTGATGATGTAACCACCCTTCAGAAGGAGGTAGATAGCCTCTGTGCTGATATTACTGGATATATTGTTCCTCCAGAGAATAAGCCAGAGTTTGCCCCCACGACACCGGTTGATAATACGCTGGTGGATGCATTATTTGGAGATGAGATGTTGCTGCCTTTTTCTTCCCGCCATGTTGGGAAGTGCCCCCGCTCTAGTTGAACTTCTGATGACACTGTGGCTGGGAGAGCTCGTAAGAGAGAGCGCTAAAATATTGAGGCGGCTTAGAGGGCATTCATAGTTGATGAGGAGACGTGCCATCAGTGGGCTAGGGAGGTAGGAGTTGGTGCCTCTAGCAGTGTGAGTATTACTGATGGTGCAATGAGTGTTGATGTGCGCACTGCTGATGGTGCGGTGAGAGTAGATGTTAGCACTACTGAGGTTGCTGAGACTGTTGATGCGGGCACTACTGAGAGTGACCCGATTGTTGATCCAGCGGGCTCCGGGAAACCGGACCCACCCGCTTTTTGATAAGTATTCGGCACTATGTGCCACAGGTTTGCTTCACTCGATCCTTTATTTTTACTTTTTTGCATTTGATACAATTATACTCTATTTTGTAGGGGGTGGGGTAAATGGATTGTGAGTGATAGGGTGAAGTCTGAGTAACCCAACTCATAATTCCCTCTTGGGGTTTTCTTGCCTGTGTTCTTTTCCCCAAAGAGACTGTTTTAATTTCAGTTGAACCAGCATGTGTTAGGATTGTATGTGTAGAAGAATGAGAAAGAATAAAGCACGATGGCATAATTATGAATGAAAAAATAATACTCGTCCAAAAGTTGTGATATGTGCTAAAATATGTAGGCTAAATGAGTTGAATGTGTTGGCTCTGAGTATGACATGATAAAGAACCAATTTGATCTCATAACTTAAGCTAAAAACTTGAACTGGGTAATCTGATAATCTGATAATGAAACAAGGTGCCAAGAGTGTGTGAGGATAGTTGAATGTTTAGACAATTTTGTGCCAATCTAGAACTTGCCCCGTTGGTCCTGCTAGGATAATCTAGGCTAGAAGTTGGGAAGTGATCATAGGCCATTGTTCAAATTAGTCCACTTAAGCCTTAAATGATCTAACCAAATGGTAGCATTATTCCCTTTTGATCCAAATATTTGAGCCAAAAATTGACCATTTCTTTTGATTCACCTAACTCACCTTCCCTTAAAATATTGTCTTGGCCCTGGTCCCTCCTTGGACATGTGGACCTTGACTTGGGCCAAAAACCTAAGTTGAGGGTGGCTGAGTCAAAAGTGACCTTGATCTTGGCCCTGGTCCGACATCAGACATTGTACACCTCAACTAATGAAAAATGTATAAGTTGAGGGTGGTTATGAAAGAGGAAACCAAATAAAATAAAGGGTATGAAAAAAGGAAAAAAAAGAAGAGGATGTGACTTTGTGCAAAAAGAAGCAAAAGAAAAGTGTTGAAAGAAACAAAAGAAAAATGAAGTGAAAGAAAAAGAATAAAGTGATAAATAAGAGTCATAAAGTCAAAAGTCACATCCATGTTGCAAAGAGTTAAGGGAAAGAAAGTGAAATGAAAAGATGCCAAAAATAGGTGAAGGAAGAGGTAAATAGTCAATGTAATGTCAAGGAGGGCAGAAAGTCACTAAAAGCACCCAAACGTACCACACCTAACCCTGAGCCTACTTTTCAAGCTAATAAAGTCCTATAGTGATCCTAGCAACTAGTTTGGAGAGTCTAAGCAGTGAAAATAAGGGCAAGCCTATGGTATTGAGCACTAATAGTACTTGAAGTTACTTCTGAGCGTGAGTGTTGAATGAATCCTTGTACTCAAAATCATATTCATTGTGTGATAAAGAGATTTTGTTTGAAGTAAGGGGATTGTCGGAGAGTTGGTACCTTGGTGATAGTGAAACAGTGTATGTTGTGTGTCTATTGGTCGATCTTTGTCATATCTTGATCCGCATGAGTTAGCTTGTTGAGTCTAAGAGAAAAGATTTGCACTCAAAAAGAGAGTCGGGATAGAAAAACATGTGATTGCTTATGCTTGAATGTCTGCTTCTATACAAGTGTCGTTTAGAGTCTTAGTGTGTCGCTTGAGGACAAACAACGAATTTAAGTTAAGGGTGTTGATATACCATGAGTTTACAGTATTTTAAATATATTTCACTTAAGAGTTGTGTGTGTCTAGGGCCATTTTGTATTAGAATTAATGTGTTTGTGTGGTAATTGTAAGAAATAGGCTTGGACGACGTTGAGAGAGACGACAGCTAAAATTTTGCAGAATGAGCCACCTACAGAAGTGACCTACGGACCGTAGGTCCAATCACGCTCCGTAGGTGGGTGGCGTAGATGGAGCCTCAGGGAAGTCTTGACCAAGTGTGGAACTACGGAAGCCATTGACGGAGGGTAGGTCGACCCATGGGCCGTCCTGCACCTCCGTCATTTATATCAGAGATTTTGAGTTCCAGTACCTGAGGAAAATTTCTAAGTGTGGAGCCACGGGAGTGACCCAACCTACGGTCCGTGTTGTAGGTATCCGTCGTTTGTGTCTGAAAGGTGAAGGTTCCAGCTTCGGAGAAAAAGTTTAAGTCTTGAGCTACGGAAGGGACCTACGGACCGTAGGTCGATCCACGGTCCGTAGGTCAGTCTCGTCGATTGACGCTGCGTCCAGTAGTTTATTTCCTTATTTCGTTTCCTTTTTGTTTAGGACAATGTTTTCTATAAATAGGGTATGTAAACCTCGTTTTTGGGGGTTAGACACCATAGTATTATTTTAGTTCTTGGTATTTCCTTAGGAATTAACTTGCAAACTCTAGAAATTTGATTTCCTAATTTCAGTTTATAAAGATTCTTGTTTTGAATTTCAATTGGAGATTACGAGTTTCTTCTACACATTACGTAAGTTCATGAATTCTTCTTCTAACAATATGAATTGTGTTCTTGCTAGCATGGGTAACTAAATCCACAACTAGGGTTGTGGAACCATGAGCGATTAACAAAGTATGAATAGTAACTAAGTAATTCTTAAATAGTGTTGTTGCATGCATTCATAATTCTTTCGCTTAGAACTCTTTTTAACGGTGGCCAACGTTAGAACTCGCCTTGTTGCTACTTTTCGAACCAAGGAGGTAGTTAATAAGAAACGAATTATCAACATTGATTTACTGTGATACTATCTAATAGTCTAATGTCAATTAGTGCGAGGGTGAAAACTAAGTCATACATTGATGTGATATCTAATATGAGGTAAAAGTAAGGGTTAGTAAATTATACACACGTAACCGGACCAAGGTGCGGGGTGAAATTCTCTATTTGGTGGACCATGCACTTAGAGATACATAACTTGCCACTTTACATGTGATACACTAGGAAAGGATTACTATTACTAGGATTACTGCGTTATGAGCTTATGGGGAACACATACACCCTAGTTTCCTTCTCTCATTGATAACAACTAATGTTTGAATCTTGCTCACTTGCTCTCTAAACAACTACCAGTTATTTGTTACATAGGGG